>OZ024827.1:33164378-33264378 GCA_964016985.1 Anodontia alba
AGCTGTAAAAGTGCTTTAAATCCCCTGGTGGTTTACTGTACTGACCGTTCTAATGCAGTGGTCCCGGTGATGGTCTTACTCTTTGTTGCGTTGTGGTTTATTCTACGAGGCGAATTGTTTTATGTCTTACCTTGTCTTACCTCGCTTGCGGAAGAGAGAGCTACTCTTAGTGTTTTTCGTGCGTTTGTTTGTTTGTGTTGAGGTTTTACGGCCCAGTCAACCCAATGGGGTCATGTCGAGCGCGGTCAGTTTACCTAACCACACGTTTACTGGGCAGGCTTAGTCCTCTAAGCGGTTAACCAGAATTGTGCACATTCTTTCGCCAGAAACTGAAAACTGCCCTTCTTGAAACAGCGGAAGGGAGAGAATGACCGTAGAAAATATTTCATGATCAATCTCCACGAATGAATGTTGCCGACCTCGGCGGGGGTTGAACCCGCGACCTCCTGGTCTCCAGTCGGACGGCGCATCCAACTGAGCCACCGAGGCCGGCGTTTTTCGTACGTATGTTCAATTTGTGCTTGTTTGGTTTTGTCGGTTTCCTCTTCCTCTTGGTGTCTGGGAAGGGCTGCGGTTTGTGATTGTGGCACTCCCCGGACTTTTCTCTTACCTTTTTTTCCTTGATACAGAATGGCCACTATAGCTAAGATCCCGCTTCAGAAACTAAGAGTTGTCAAATTTCTTAGCGTCAAGATTTTTTGTTGTTGTCTTGGTTGGGGAGGGGGGAGAATGATATATGTATGTGTATTATATTGCTTAGATATGTTATTCAGATGATGACAAATAAAATCAAAGAAAAAAAAAAAAGACTTAGAGATCTAGTATATTTAGTTTATGGCATGGTAAGAAAGAACTCTGCCTATCCCTGCCCACATCCCCCCATCGCCACCCCTGTCCTCTTTAAAGGGTCCCATAACAGAAGTATCAACTTTTAGGATTATTTTGTCTGTGATCTAATTATGATATCACCAGATAGATAATATTGATAACGTTCTTCAACTGATTAATGCAACTCAAGTTAGAATACTGTTGCGTTAAGATAAATGCCAAGAATCAGTTAGAGCAAAATGCTAAATGTCTTTTTATTAGTTTTATTTTATGAGACTGGCTACAATATTTTATTTGTGTATGTACTAGCTAAGAATAGAGCCAAATGCATAAAAAGTCAATTTTGAAAATAAATCGAGCAAGCGCAGTATTGCGTTGAACGATCGAAATCTTGTGACTGGCAGCCGATTCTTCAAAGACCGTTACTTTGTGTCAATATAGAATAGGCGCTCTTACGAGGGTCCTGCAAAACATTTTGTCACTGGGTTCGGATTACTTCAGTGCTACGTTTTATCAAACATATTTTTATTACAAACCTTCAAAGTATTCCCCCTTTACTGAAACACATTTTTGTAACCTTTTTACCCAGTCGCGAGAAGCAGATAAATTGTCTTCTTTTGGTATCTGTTGGAGACACTGATGAATAGAGCTGCCAAGAAAACTTCTATATGTATACTTATTTCCAGAAAGCATTTTCTTAAGCCTTGGAAATAAAAAGAAGTTACAGCGACTCAGGTCAGGTGAATAAGGTGGATGGTTTAAAACTTTCACCTTTTCAGAAGCCAAAAAAGACTGAACAACCTCACACTTATGAGAGGAGGCGTTGTCATGTAAAAGGTGGACTCCTAACCATCCTTGCTTGGTCGCTTCTTATTGTAACAAGTAAATTGGTCAGTGTATATGACTGCATCTATTTCAATTTGAAATAACTCTGTCAGTTGGAAAGCAAGTTGAACGAAATAAATGGGAATCGTTAGCTATTCAACACCCATTCAAGTGCAGTGAAGCATTTTAAAATATACCTTGGATAAAACCAAGGAAGCCTATATGTGACAGAACTTTTTGCAGGACCCTCGTATTGTGTCGAAAATGTTTAGTTTGTCCGCCATTTTTGTTGTCTTGATAATCTACTGCAGCCCTTAACTTAGCAACGTGCCTGCGTATTTAATTAATATGCATACGTCAGAACTATACAGATACCATATTTCGGATCTAAATCGGAAATTGTTGAATAATGATTTTCATTTGATTTTGCGGATGTCACGAGCTATTCTGGAGTCATATCCTATTACGAAAACATGCCTATTCAAATATATTGAAAATTTTACCAACAAAAAATGAAATTTTTTAGATAAAAAATTCTGATATTTTTCATATTTCTATTCAAAACATAGATTGTGGGTACTCGTTAGAACCGCCTCGACGAGGCGGTTCTAACGAGAAACCACAATCTATGTTTTTTAGCAGAAACAAGAAATATAATGTATATCCCTGTAAACCCACCCCCCACCCCAGTTTGACTGTATAAAAGTGGGATTTAAAGGGGTCAAAATTATATAGGTATGTTTTCGTGATGCATTTCGCTTGGCAGAGCTCAATTCCAATGTGACATGAAACGATCCTTCAAGCGCCATACAAAATGACCTAAAATATGCTTGTTTTATATTGCAGAGAAAATGGGAGTTGCATACTTATTTCAGATAATAATGATAATAATAATACTTATTTCAGATAATAATGATAATAATAATAATAATGTGTGTTTGCGTCGTCTCTAAAAAAAGATGATAAATCTCTTCCATCTAACTACAGACCTATTTCTCCATTAAGTAACATTGACAAACTTCAGGAACGCATAATTTTCAAAAATATTTACAACCACTTGCACGAAAATCATATCTCCTTTAGAAATATTAGTCTGGTTTCCTTCCTAATCATTCAACTACTTATCAGCTTTTCAGCATATATCATCACATCTGCCAAACATTTCATAATGATCACTTTTCGTGCTTTTTTTTTTTTTTTTTTTTTTTTTTTTTTTTATTTTCGCGACGTGTCGAAGGCCTTTGATAGGGTTTTTCACAACGGTCTTATTTTCAAGTTGAAACAGCTTGTCATAAGCGGTTCTCTCCTAAACTCACTAACAGAACCCAACGAGTTGTCATCAGATCCTGCATTTCAAGCGCTCTGCCAATTAATGCTGGTGTTCCCCAAAGATCTGTCCTTGGTCCCCTCTTGTTTTTAATTTACGTTAACGACATAGCTGACTCTCTTCTAAGTTTAACAAGTTTTTTTTTGCAGATGATAGCTCATTGTTCTGTTTCGCATCCTCAATTCAAGGTCTTGAAGGCATAATTAACTACGATCTGAAAAATGTGTCAGCTTGGGCAAAACAGTGGTTAATAAATCCCAACCCTCTTAAAACTGAAGCCCTCTTATTTACCCTTAAACTTTATGGTCACCTCCCAAATATGGAATTCGATGGCATTCCTGTTTCTGTTGTATCAGACTACAGACGTCTCGGACTAACATTAAGTAGAATATAAACACATCGAAAATATTGTGAATAGTGCCTCCAAAAGCATTGGCATTATGCGCAAAAAACATATTTCATAGAGTTATTTTTAACCAAATCTACGTTTCCTACGTTTTACCTGTATTGGAGTACTCGGCTATAGTTTTGAACAATTATACCGCCCAGAACTCAAACACCCTTGAAAAATTGCAGAACGAAGCAGCCAGGATAGTCACTGAACTAACCAGTGCTGCCTCGGTGGCTCAGTTGGATGCGCCGTCCGACTGGAGACCAGGAGGTCGCGGGTTCAACCCCCGCCGAGGTCGGCAACATTCTTTCGTGGAGATTGATCATGAAATATTTTCTACGGTCATTCTCTCCCTTCCGCTGATTCAAGAAGGGCAGTTGTCAATTTCTGGCGAAAGAAGGTGCACAGTACTGGTTAACCGCTTAGAGGACTAAGCCTGCCCAATATACGTGTGGTTAGGTAAACTGACCGCGCTCGACATGACCCCATTGGGTTGACTGGGCCGTAAAACCTCAACACAAACAAACTCACTAGATAATCAATATAGGAAATGTGGATGGGTACCACTGTCTGCAAGAAGACATGAGAAATTATCCTTTATGTACAAGGCAGTCAATGGTCTCTCTCTCGATTATATTTGAGATATTATTCCTCCTTATGTAAGAGACACTACCCCGTACCCACTGAGAAACAACAATAGCCTAGTTATTCCACGCCCCCCCCCCCCCCTCCCCACCAACACACACACACACACACACACGATTTACATCACAGTACAGAATTTTATTTAAGGATCAAGAAGATTCATTAATAACCAATAAGAAATAATGGCAACAGCAAAACTAACAAGAGCAGCTATTAATAAAAATGAATTAATCTTCAAGATAGGTAAACTTAATCATCTTTTTTATCTCTCTACCTAACCCAAGTAATGATACTATCCTAAAATTAAATCGAATGTTTTTCAATTTTATTTGGCAATCTCCCACTGATAGAATCAAGAGAGAAGTACTTTGCCAAGAGTAGTATAACGGAGGTTTGAAAATGGTACAACTTAATAGCTATATAAGTGCTTTGAAAATAAGTTGGATACGAAGATTAATTATTACGAACACAAAATACAAAACCCTATTTGAGACAGTACATACAAATATAAAGGATTTAATGAACAGAGACGCAACATATATCGAAGAAATTAAAAGGCACTGTACGAATAAATTTTGGTGGGATGTTCTAGATGAATGGAAAAAGCTTATTACACATTTAGTACCAAAATCTGCTTCAGACATTATTTGGTAGTAGCGTATGGAACAACAGGAATATAAAAATAAATAATACTCCAGTGTTTCATCGCAGATGGTATGATAAAAATATTCATTTCATTAGAGATTTGATGGATGAACATGGGCAGTTGCTGACATATGAGCAGTTTCAAGTAAAATATAATGTCAGAACAAATTTTGTGGAATTCGCAGGAATAAGAACTTCGATAGAGACATACCTTAGACGAATGCAAATTCCATTAGTTACTGAATCATTATTCAATTGTCATTGGCCGTTTAATGTTAAAATTATAATGAAATCGACTAAAGGTAGTAAGGATATTTATACGGTACTAATCTGTACTAACTAATAAAAATATTGTTCCAACTAGCCAATCTAAGTGGGAACGAGCGTTTGAAAATACCCAATTGAATTGGAAACTAATATACAGTATACTATCCAAATGTTGTCGCAATACAAAAATGCACTGGTTCCAGTATAGGATTATCCATAGAATAATAGCCACAAACGACTTGCTAACGAAAATGAATATTAGAAAAGATAATTTATGTACATTCTGCAAATTAAAACACGAGAAAATTGAACATTTGTTTTGGCACTGTAATGTTGTTAACCAATTTGGGGGTACTATAGAACAATGAATTTTCGAAAACAAACAATTATATGGTAAATGTTGATAAGTACAGGGCATTATTCGGAATTCCAAGTATGTTACCAGCTATGCAACCAATAAATTACATATTGATATTAACGCGCCACTATATATATATATATATATATATATATATATATATATATATATATATATATATATATATATATATATATATATATATATATATATATAAGTAAACTCTTCTAATTTAATATATATATATATATATATATATATATATATATATATATATATATATATATATATATATATATATATATGTATATATATATAAGTAAACTCTTCTAATTTAAATCATTTGAGCTGGAAAAATTATGTTAATAAATTTATGGAGACAGAAAAACTGATTGCTATTACAAATAGTACATACGATAAGATGAAAACACACTGGGAAAAATGGCTTAGCATTTTCGGGCTTAGCATGTTAGTATCTAGTAGCCCTCTTAAGTTTATAGTCGATGAGTATTGTCAGTTTATATGCATGCTATATTTTTGCAGGATTACCTGTTGGTTTTATACTAGCAGTACAGATCACAACCAGATGCCGTGTTGTCAACGTCGAATTGTGATCTGCACTGTTGGCTTGCTAAGTGCCTTGAGGCGCTAGGCGCTGATTTGCTACTTCGATACATGCAAGTACATTATGACGTATTGATAATACTGCTTTGATAAATTAAAATTTCATATATAAGAGTGAATAAAATGAACAATACTTACAGGAAAGAAAATGCACCACTACGTCTCAACCAGTATTAAAAGCGCCGGGGCAGGAGAACATTATTTCGCTTTTGCCAACGGTTACTCTGGAAGCGTCTTATTCCTCTCCTGAAATAAACGATAAACTATTAAGTAAAAATTTAAATTTTAGAATCTATTCAGGTATAATGCGAGTTGTTAATATCTGAGGTTTATACATGAAATAACTTATTTAAATAGGAGAAACATTCCAAAATGACGGAAATAAATTTGACGGAGATGTAAAACCTTAATACAAACATGCAAACAAGAAGATGGCGCAGTTGATCATATGTCATCACGTATACGTGCTTCTTCGGGGAACAAACAGTCATAGATTTAGCCATTTAAACTTGAAGTCAAGGCCGCACCAAATAGTAGCCAACTACCCTTTATATTCAAACGTGACGGATGGACGGACGTACATACACATGCATACATACACATGGAGACTGACGGACCCTCGGGTCTTACACGAAAACATAATACCCGATTTTACTTCGAAAATGCGGGTATAATAAAAATATAATGCGTAAATACCTGATGAGTAAAATCAAATAAATTTGTCTTCTGTAACTTTTAATACAAGTTTACATTTTTCTGGTAAAGTGTCCTTTCCCGGAATTAATAAGAAAATATATTTACCGTTATGCTTATCCAGTAAGGGAATCTTTTAAAACACTTGAATGACTTATGTCTTGCACACATGTATATTTCAACTGGGTACTGAAGTTCAGTGAAGCATTGAATATTTACAAAGTACAGTTGAGTTTCATATGTGAAAGCCAAAAATTAATAAGATCTCGCATCGCATTAGCACACCTATGTGATTGGTATCTTTCATGTTGCATAGCTGTATTATTGTGATGGGAAAAAGTATCAGTGGTAGCAATAGATTTCTTTGGACAAATGAAATGGTGGTTTGTATTATTTCATATATTACTTGTTTTGTTTTTTTTTCTTATGCACGTTGTTACACATGTTTTCACACGTATAAGAAATATTTGTATTTGTTATGTTGTCAGGAAAAAGAAATAATAAATTAAAAAATAATAATCTTCAAAAGCCTTTTCTTCTTTCATCTGGACTCCTGAAAACCTTATTTATTTAACAACCTTATTTATTTAACACACACATGCACAACGCACACACACTTACGTATGAACGCAGGCAAGCACTCAAGCGCACACACACACACACACACACACACACACACATTGGCTATTTTATTATCATTATTTAATTACTCTATCACTGTAAATATGTTGCTGATTTTTTGTTGCTGTTTTATTATTATTATTATTATTTATTTATTTATTTATTTATTTATTTATTTTTATATTTTTGTTTATTTTGTTTTGTGTTGTTATCTGTATATCTTTATAATTCTACCGAGCTACTTGGACCTATCCACTAGGAGGTGAATATTGGCGTGAACGGGTTATGGTCGCAGGCAGGTAATGCATACTATGCATAGCTGGATAATTAACGATCGCAGTCAAGTCAATTTACCTTATTTATTTATCAACCGATTTTACCCGCCTGGGAAGAAGAATCCGGACTGGTCGCGATCTGCTAATGGATGACTGTTCCCAAATGGCTCGGTATTACTATATAAAACGTTTAGTTCATCTTTCGTATTGACAAGTTTTGAACTTCTATGTTTAATGTCATTTTCATATGAGTTATAGTGTGTGTATATTACAATGCAGGGGAAGGGCCGTAACTAATGTTGTGAGAACTTGTGGCCCGACCCCTTTGCATCATTTATATGCAATAAAATATGATTAAACTACTACTAATAGTTTAACATTAGGGTAATCTGTGTTTAATCTGTACAACGTTTACCTGAAGCAGTTTAAAATTAATATTAATAAAAGATGAGCTGGGTTTAACCTTTAACAATCTCTGAGCCAATTCAGCAGACGATAAATTGATATTTTCTTGTTTTCTTTTCCCAAAAAAATACGTTTTGACATTTCATGCAAATTGTCTCCGCATGAGAAAATTTGCACGAAATGTCAAAACCCTTTTTTCTGGGAAAAATAAGAAAAATATTTCAAAGTGTCTTCTGCTGAATTTTTCACACAGAATGCCAAGCGTTGACAGACAATATTCCAACAGTTAGCAATATTCAAGCAGTTATTAGTCTCTTTTTCTCTAACCAGTGGTGAATTAATTTCGTCTCTTTCAGCTATTATCAGGGGACGTCAAATTATGCTTCGGTTGGTGGAGATATCACATTGCACAGAGGTAAATTAAAACCGTTTTTGTCATAAAGTGTCCATAGAATGTAGAAACAATTGCAATTCTATCTCGGGGGAAATGTAATAATAATGCTAAAATTCCGTGCTAAAATACTCAGTGTGCACGTTGTTAACTGTTTTGAAGCTTTAGCAATCTGTTGTCAAATTCAGCAGACGCCAGATTGATTATATTTTTCTTATCCTTTATTCCAGAAAACAGGATTTGACATTTCGTGCAAATTATATCCATTGGAGACAATTTGCATGAAACGACATTTTCCAAAAAAATAGGAAAAATATTTCAAAATGTCGTATGCTGAAAATTTTACCCAGAGTACAAAGCGTTAAGCTTCAGCACTCACTGGGCATATTCAGCAAACGACAAATAAATGACATTTTTTCTCTTTCTGTGCAGAAAATACGGTTGAAGTTTTATTCGAATTGTCTCATTAAGCGGTAATTCACAAGCTCTAATTCCTGTTAGAATAAAAATTACGTTTTAAAAGGAATGGACACACATTCCAGGGAGGCAACATTGTCAAAAAATGTATGCCTCCCTTCTGAAAAGGAAAGTCACAAAAATGATCATCTCTGTAAAACATGGTGGTAATCTACCACATGTATCAAGGCGCTTTAAAATGTGCTTGGGTTCCACTGAAATCCGACAGGTTAAAGGTTAATTTCTTGTCATTTAACTTTGATATATTGGTTATATCCATTAGTTTTATGGCATCAATTAAGTTCCAAGAACCAGAAACCCTTAATTGTGGAACGTCTTTGTCTTTTTTCATTATGTTAACGCATCTGCGTAAAGTGTACAGTTCTTATCCCTATCTCTAGATAAGTCATTTCTCACTAAAAATGGTATTCTTATTTCCCCACGCAAATATATTTCGTGATACTCATAAGAAGCGCTCTGCGACGCGCTTCTAATGAGTACCACATCATAATGTTTTCGCGGTACCCACAACCCTATGTCTTCGTGGAAAGATAAGAAAATGCAGCCCTTGATACACTGTAATGTAGCTATGTAAATCGGGCCATGGCAAATTGAACAAATGATATTAAAAATGAGGATGATTTTGAATATTTTTCCACAGTAAGCTAGTATAATGCAGCAAATGGGTTACTAAAAGTAACAAATTGAAAATCTGGTTTAAAAATTGTAAAATTCTGAAACTCCCACTAATAATTTAGACCTTCAAATACCCCTGTTTGAACTGTATATGATGTGGGGGGAACATTTGGGTACACATATAGAATTCTTTAAAACAAACAAAAAAAAATATTCTTCAATGATGATAAATCCAGTCCAGGCCATTAAAATCGTATCTTGACTAGGGACACCATCCTTTCTCGGATTTGATGTCTTGCATCGCGGTGAATTTTGAAAACAATACTCGATAAACATGTACACCGATATACGCAAAAAATGACTGTATGACACACATGTGACAAGCGTACACTGGGTAAAAAATATAGCCTATGACATATGCGACTAGTGTAGACCGAATGCCTTTTGCATCAACCTTCTTCAGATAAGAGATGTGTTCCGTTTTTTTTGTTGTTTTTTTTTTTTTTTTTTTTGTGTGGTCTTTCCTGGATATTCTTATTTTTATTTTACGACATATGCAAGTGAACAGACCGCGATTAACCAAAAGCGACTAGATTGACCACGGCCAACGGTTATGGCACATATGATCTGATATATAGTCCGATATAGATCAAGACAAACAAACTCATCCTAAGACATACGTGACCAGCGTAGATCGGAATCGACAAGACGGCCTTATGACCAGCATGCACTGAGATCAACAAAATGACCATATGACATTCCGATGTGCAATCAGCGTAGACTTAGATCAACAAAATGGCCTTATTGCATACCGGCAAGCAACCAGCGTAAACCAATATCAAGAAAATGCCCCAAGAAATTATGCGATTAAAATGGCAGTGAGCGTAAACCGAGATAAAGATGCCTGTAACATATGCAGTCAGCGTAAACCGAGATAAAAATGCCTGTGACATACGCAATCAGCATAAACCAAGATAAGAATGCCTGTGACATGTGCAGTCAGCGTAAACCGAGATAAAATGCCTGTGACATATGCAGTCAGCATAAACCGAGATAAAAATACCTCTAAAATATGTTGTCAGCGTAAACCGATATAAAAATGCCTGTGACATATGCAATCAGCGTAAACCGAGATAAAAATGCCTGTGACATATGCAGTCAGCGTAAACTGAGAAAAAAATGCCTGTGAAATACGCAATTAGCGTAAATCGAGAAAAAATGCTTATTAAATATGCATTCAGCGTAAACAGAGATAAAAGAATGTCTGTGACATATACAATAAGCGTTAACCGAGATAAAATGCGTATGACATATGCAGTCAGCGTAAACAGAGATAAAACTGCCTGTGATATATGCAGTCAGCATAAACTGAAATAAAAATGCTTGTGACAAATGCAATCAGAGTAAACAGAGATAAAAAAAATTCTTGTGACATATGCAATCAGTGTAAACCGATAAAATGCCTGTGGCATATGCAGTCAGCGTAAACCGAGATCAAAATACCTCTAACATATGCAATCCGCGTTAACTGAGATAAAAATGCCTGTGACATATGCAGTCAACGTAAACCGGGATAAAAATGCATGTGACAAATGCAATCAACGTAAGCCGAGATAAAAATGTCTATGACATATGCAGTCAGCGTAAACCGAAATAAAAATGCCAGTGACATATGCATTCAGCGTAAACCGAGATAAAAAAATGCTTGTGACATATGCAATGAGAGTAAACCGAGAATAAATGCTTGTGACATATGCAATCAGCATAAACCGAGATAAAATGCTTGTGCCATATGCAGTCAGCGTAAACCGAGATAAAAATACCTATGACATATGCAGTCAGCGTAAACATGGATAAAATGTCTGTGACATATGCAATCAGCGTAAACCGAGTCAAAAAAAAATACCTTTGATATGCAGTCGCCGTAAACCGAGATAAAAATGCCAATGACTTTTGCAGCCAGCGTAAACCGAGACAAAAGCCTGTGGCATATATAGTCAGCGTAACCCGGGATAAAAATGCTTGTGTCATATGCAGTCAGCGTAAACCGAGATAAAAAAATGTCTGTGACATATGTAATTAGCGTAAACCGAGATAAAAATGCTTATGACGTATGAATTCAACGTAAACCGAGATAAAAATGCTTGTGACATATGCAGTCAGCGTAAACCGAGATAATAAATGTCTGTAACATATGCAGTCAGCGTCAACCGAGATACAAATGCCTGTGACATATGCAGTCAGCGTAAATCGAGATAAAAATGCCTCTGAAATATGTTGTCAGTGTAAACCGAGATAAAAGAAAAATGTCTGTGACATATGCAATCAGCGTAAACCAAGATAAAAATGCCTGTGACATATGCAATTATCGTAAACTGAGACAAAATGCCTTTGGCATATGCAATCAGCGTAAACCGAGATAAAAATGCCTGTGACGTATGCAATCAGCGTAAAACGAGATAGAAATGCCTGTGACATATTCAATCAGCGTAAACCGAGATAAAAAGAACAACTTATGATACACGCAGCCAACTTAAAAAAAATATGCCTTATGACATATGCACCCAGCGTGAACCGGGATTTTAAGAAAAAAAGATTGAATGTCAAATGCATCCAGCGTAAAACGAGATTTATAACAAAAGTATGATGCATGCGGCCAATGAAGATTGAGATAAAAACAGCCCAAGTCAAATTCGGCCACGTTGGAACGGGATAAAGAAAATGCCCTTATGACAAACTGAAATCAACAAAAATGACCTTATGCCATATGTCACCAGGGTATTCCGGGAACAAACCTGCCTAATGAAATTTGCCGCCAGCGCAAACCTATATGCAGTCGACTTTTATTGGCGAAGTCCAAGGGACTCTCTGAAATACTTCGAGATATCCGTACCTCGACATATCAGATTTGCGGAATTGAGGAAAAAATAAATCGATCAGCTAGATTTCATAAATGAATATGTAATTTGGTTCCTGAATTTAGAGATATATTGAAAATATTGTTGCAAAGAGAAAAAATTGCTCCATAAGAACAATTTCTCCTCTTTACCACAAAAATTTGTTACCTATTGTTAGATTTCCACGGACCAAATCTTCACTTCGAGATAAGCGGTTATTCGAGATAAGCAGAGTCGTAATAACAAGAGTCGACTGTACAAATGACCTTATAACATATGTGGTAGGCCTAGATTATCAGTAAAATAACCTTGTGATACACGCATATGCGCCCAGCGTTTACCGAAGCACAGACTAATATGGGTCTACATTGGTGGCATCTTATATCAAAAGTTATTGTTTTGTTTAGCGGAATTCAAATACTTTTACATATCGTTTTCGAAAACCTATTCCAGGTTACACTATTTTGGTTAATTTCTACATTCGAACTTCAATGGCTCGTGGAAATTTGTCCGAGCTATGGGTAGTTCGAGCTTCAGAGGGTTAATCATGACGCCAGGTCAGGAAACAAATGGAGATAATTTAGGGATTTTTTTACGATCCTCTAGACAACAATGGTATGTTGGGTGTGCTCATTAGAATCGCCTGGACGAGGCGATTCTACTGAGTACACACAACATAAGATTTCATGATTAAAAGAAAAATTCCTTAAATGTTTGCTTTCTTGAGCTGTCGGAGAAATTCGTAGGGACTCAAAAACGAGTTCGAATCAGCCATGGTAAACGAGCCATCGGTGTTCGAGCTATTGAGGTTCGACTGTAAATAAAACCTCTATAGATTCTGATTAAACGGCCAATTATATATTCTTCGTGCACTTGGGTCTACGTTGCTTGTGAAGATTAACTTTGATTGCCAATGACGCTAAAAGAGTGAAGGGTAACTGATATATTTTCAGGGGAGGCAATTCTGTTGAAACATGTTGCCTCCCTTCTGAAATGGGGTTCGTACTCAAAGGGAAGAATTTGCTCCAAAACGGAAACAATTTACTTCCCTTTCCTTTTAGAGTAGATCCCTTTTCAGAAACAGGAAGTCACAAAAGATATCACCCTTGTACTATCAAAGGGCTGAATAACCCTAAAATGACAGACCCTATGAGACACTAGTAAATTCCAGCGATCATTCTGCCCCTTCCCCACACCTCCTCCCTCCCCACCTCACACCCCCCACCCCTCACCCCCCCCCCCCCCCCCCCCCACCTACATTTAAGCTTGTGAGAAGCTTCTCCGTCGAAGAAAAGAGATGTAACGAACAACAAAGGCGCGCTGATCGCGGACGCGAAGGCTGATCTGCGCTTTTGTTGTTCGAACATATATTAAAGCGGATTTTCTCAGTGCCTCATATGAAGACTTTTGTATGGATATCTGTTCAATGGCGTACTAATACACACATGAAAACACTGGGTCTTCTTTTGTGCGCGGATGAATACGAAATAGTAGTCAAAGCCACTTTCTCTAAAACCGCGCATGGCAACGAAGAATGACAGATATAATGTCATTGAAAAAAAAAAACGAAAAAAACAAACAAAAAAAAACTAAAAGTGAATATGGTCCCATTAAAGAAGCTGTGTTAAGTGAGTGTGACATTTCCTGGATATCTCCATTTTTATTTGAGCCGCAATGTCAGAAAACGTACCTTCGGAAATCTGCGCCCAACGAAGACTCAAATCAGCCTGCGCATCCACACAGTCTGATCAGAGTCTCCCTGGCCCACGTGAAGAAACTTTGCAACCATGACTATCCAAAATTCGGCCAATGAAGATTCTGATCAGAATGCGCGAACGCGCAGGCTGATCTGAATTTTTGCTGGGCGCACATGTCCAAAGGTACTTTTTCTGACGTTGCGGCTCAATTTATGTAAGTAAATTTGGACCCCCCGCCCCCCACCACCCCACCCCCACCCCACCAAACATAAAGCTATTTTTTGTCTCCGCGACCAATTTTGCTGACACTTCTGTTTGTATTGTTACAATTTGTCAAGTTAAAACCATTCATTACGAAAACACGCCTAGTCAAATACATTGAAAATTTCACTACCAAAAAAACTGAAAGTTTTCAGATAAAAATTCTGATATATATATTTTTTTTAATAGTGGGTATTCGTTAGAACCACCTCGGCGAGTTAAAATAGTTCTAACGAGTACCCACAATCTATGTAATGTATACCCCTGTAAACCCCAGTTTTACTGCATAAAAGTTGAGTTTAAGGGGGTCAAAATTATATAGGTACGAATGTTTTCGTGATGAACTTGCATTAATGTCAGACAGCATTTTTCAAGACACCCCATAAAAGTGGCATATGCATCATCCGTTTTATGCCACTATATGTAATATTTATGTGGGGCAACACGAGGCAGATAGTTATTGCCATATAATTCTGTTACATGGGGTAAGTTGATGCACTGACCCTTACCTCAAAAATCTAGTTGGTTCGCAAAGAAGCATCTATATATTTCTAGTTATTAGACGAAATAAAATGCAGTAAAGAAGGATGTTCACACAGATACATAAATTATCCAACTAGGCTAATTGGTCGGAAAGAAAAATTCGAAGTAAGAAAAAGTGCATCAACCAGCCCCGGTCTCCCCTACTGAAAGGTCCTCGTACTTGGATGTGTTACGTAATGTGTCTGTCGCGACTAGCTAGTCTCTTTCCACCTTTCTTCTTGAACTACAGACTTCATTTACACTTTAAATGGTGCAGTGTGTCGGGTCTTTTTTGAACATCCATTCGTCTTATTTATTACCAGCGTATTAACTCAAAATATTCAGACACCTTAATTCATTACCATACTTGTCCGAATTTTACAGCAAATCCATTTTAGCGCCTGGTTATGTGTCTAAAACTGCTGGATGAGTAACTGACAGTGTAGACCCAGATTAGATGCCGCAGTCTGCAGCGTCTGATCTGGGTCTACACTGTTTGATCATGGCTGTCCGTTTGATTTCTTAGAATAGGTACGTTACTTCCACAATATATTGAATGAAATAAAACATGAGATTCACCATGAGTGCAAATAGGTTGTTCAGGACATACTGAACCGGATATGTATCTTCCGACAGACAAGAGAGGCAAATGAAGATTTAGACCTACCTTCTCATCCGCATAGGCTCATCAGAGTATACGCTGTCCGCCATACAAATCTTTTGATCCATGGCAACTCACAGAGCTCTTAGTAAAATGTGATTTAACTGCTTGAATGCGCAGGCTGGCCTTAGTCCTTGTAGAGTGCAAGGTATTTCCTATGCGTTGCCGCCCATGTGAATAGTGAATTATCATATCAGCCTGCATATTATCGCGGTCTACTGGGTCTTTCCCCTAATGGTATATTCAACAGTTTCCAGCAATTCTGCAAGCTGACAACAGAGGCCCTAATAATACAGTGCGAATGCAGTGGTCAGAGCAATTTTGCATTTGCTCCTTGCAGATGCCGAGAAGACACTTTTTTGCATGGCTCTAACGAATCATTGCCTGGTTGTGTCTGCTATTAAACGCATCCGTGGGATTTCTCATCAGAATTGTCATTTAAAGCTGTGTCATAAAATGGAGGAGCAAACATATATAAGCCGCAACGTCAGAGAAAGTACCTTCGAATGCTTGTGCCCAGCAAAGATTAAGATCCGCCTGCCTATTCGCGCAGTCTGATCAGAATCTTTACTTAGCGCATTTTGGATAACCAAGGATGCAACGTATCTTCATGCGGACATCAAAGACACTGATCAGACTGTGCAGATGCGCAGTCTGATTTGAGTCTTGGTTGGTGGCACATGTCATTAGGTACGTTTTCTCCTGTTGAGGCTCATGTCTGGTTTCTTCTTTTTTTTCAGTTTTTCAATTTTCGTCAGCCAGAACAATAAGTTTATTATTATGCTCTAGACTATATTATAAGGTTATATATTTGTCCTTGTAAATATCAATCGACTGAAGCTGAAAATGGTCAACGGTGGCAATCGCGTCCACCTCAATAGGACTGGATATACTTGTACATTTTTTGCCAAGGTATCTGACTTCCTGTTTGTTTTCCTCCCACCAAGTCCCTTCTATAGTCAAACTTCAATGGCTCGAACATCTTTGGGACCATGGAAATTGTTCGAGAGATGGGTAGTTCGAGCCAGTGAGATTTAATCATGGCGCCAGGTCAGGAAGGAAATTGCGATAATTTATGGAAATGGTTTCGATCTTCAACAAAATAATGGTATGTTGCGTGTACTCATTAGAATCGCCTCGATGAGGCGATTCTAATGAGTACACACAACATACAATTTCATAATAAAATAAGAAAATTTCCCTCAACGTTTGTTTTCTTGAGCTATCGGAAAAACTCCGTAGGGACTCAAAAATGAGTTCGAATAAGCCATGATAAACGAGCCATCGGTGTTCGAGCCATTGAAGTTCGACTGTATAACGTTTTCTCCGCCACCTTTGTTTTATCAATACATCGTGGGTTTTGTTCGTTGTATTGTAATATTAAAGATACCTAATACATGTCTGAGCACTTTTATATAGTCTACTGAAATAAACATCGCATTTAAAAGTTATGATATATACATGTATGCTTTGAATAAAAATATTCTGTTCTGCGACTGCAAAGGGCTCAGTGGCGATCTGAAGCCAGAACACAAGAAAACCACAAACGGGACCAATATGAGCCCACAGACATTGATAGTCAGGCACCGACCATCTGAAAAAGACTTGAGGAGGGAGCCGTCATTTAGTCTGAGGACCGATCCATCGTCGTGCAATTGAAAAGGGAAGCAAGCTATCAACCAAAATTGAGCTAACAATCATGCAAAGATGCAAAGACCATGAAGTCCACATGGAAGTTTGATGATGTGTCTAAAAGTAATATAATTGAATGGCAAACAGTAAAGACCTTGAACAATGGCCGTGTTCTCTGTTGTATGATTTAGGCCTGTACAGTTTGCTCAGGTCTGCCAGTCCGAATATACAGTGTAAATACGGTATGGAAAGATGACGTGAATTACAAGTATTGCAGGAAGAAAGTGTTTACTTTCCGCGGACACCGGGCATCACCTTGGGTTTCTTAAGGTTCGTTTAATTTGTTACCCTTTTTAACTATAAACATTCGGACCCATCAACTCCTTACAACTTCTTATCCTAAAACTTGAATATATCCACTGTTCAACCTTTTGATATCCGGCGTCGGATCAGGACCTACACGTTTATTCTCCGACTCTCTATCTCGAATAATGATATTCAGTCAATAATTCTAAACACCCAGACAATGGGAAATAGCAGTCAGTTAACTCCCCTGGGTACTCTCTGTAAACAGGAAGGTCCAGTTAATTGGATACCTCTGCTTTTATCATAAGCATCTTCATTAAGGATAGTTGCCTTTTCCTTGAGAAATCTAACTTAAACCGGGTCATATGCGTGAAAAGCTTCCAAAATTTAGGGGAAAAAACAGCAAAAAGAAAAAAAAGAAAAAAAAAACATTTTCTGTGTTATAAATATACATGTATAATGTTAATAAATCTTTCATATGGAAGTGGGAAATTTTTAAGTTAAAAATCAGTTGAATTACACTGAGGACATAAGACGATAAAAACAGAGGATTCCAATCATAGACCCAGTTAATATTTGGTCTACCTTGCACTACCTATCAAAGGAGATAATAGAAAAACTATTGCTATCTCTCATTAAGCATCCTCTTACATTAATACTCTCTCTCTCTCTCTCTCTCTCTCTCTCTCTCTCTCTCTCTCTCTCTCTCTCTCTCTCTCTCTCTCTCTCTCTCTCTCTCTCTACCGGCTACTGTATTTACCCTAAATTTTCGAACACCTGAACTCCTTTATATTTGTCCATGACGTTTTAACAAGCCCATTTGACTACCAGTTGCAGTGTCTAAAAACTGCTAGATGAGGTGCAAATAGTGTAGACCCAGATCAGACGCCACTTTAGGTGGCGTCTGATCTGGGTCTACACTGTTTGCACAGGTTTGTCTGTCCAAATACTTAGGACAAAAATATGGTATGAACTGCGATATAAGAAAAGTTATCATCGGGGTTCATATGAAAAGTAAAGATCTAGATCAGTTATCAAGTCGCACAATCTGATAACGGTTTATGTTATAAAATATATAAGGATGTAGCCAAGTAACCAAGATACTATAAGCGGACAGCGAATGCTGTAACCAGCCTGTGCGATGCACAAGGTGATCTGGGCCGTCGCTCTCCGTATATGCCCTTTGTATTTACATATATATAGTCTGCCCGCCTACATTCAGCTGGAAAAATGGTCTCTCTCTTCTTATGATTGAGCGATGTTCACTTGTACTTGTCAGGCTTGGCTGAACACCTGTTGATAGGACATTGAAACACCAACATCCCAAAAACATATTGAGTGATTAAGGTCCGTTGGGGTCTTTTGTTAATACTGGCACGTTTCCTGGGCAGATAGCAGTTATTGAGATGTTTGCTAAATTTAGATAATTCCCGGATTGCGCATGCTTACAAAGAGCAAATTCTCCAAGGGACTTAATAGAATAGGTTGGAATTTCCTTCAGTTATCTACCCTGAAATTGAATTTGGGTATTTTCCCATCTAAATATAGATCAATAGTCCTTCTAGTTATATGACTGTCGTTTACGTCCAACGTAAGGACAAGGAAGAGCAAAGAAGTAACTACCATGCCAATACCAGGAAAATATGCATTTAACGACGTACGATTTCAATTTATTTTGACGCTTGTTTATTGTAATATATGAGCCTCGCCATGAGAAAATCTGTTTTCGGGGCATACCGTTTTTACTCTAATTATTCAGACACCTGATCACCTTACCATACTTTCCCTAAAACTTTCAAGAACATTTCTATTTTACTACCTGTCAAAGTTATAAGATGCGACTAGATGAGTGGCTAACAGTGTAGACCCTGAACAGACGTGCGTTCTGCGTCTACACTGTTTGCTTAGGCCTACCTGTCCCGAAAACTTAGGGTAAATACGGTGTGCGAACAGGAAAGATCCAGTTCAGCTAACAAAGCCACAGAATCTGACAAAGGTTTTAGTTACACATCGATATTTTTACTACAGTAAAAAACCTTCTGTAAGCGGACAGCGGAGGCCTGATTAGACCGCGCGAATGCTTAGGCTGAGTTTGACTTGCGTTGTCCGCACATGCTACCTAATTTTGCTAAATTTGGCTCTACTTATGTCTATTCCTTTCATTCCCGCGTATAGGCCAGTTGTTTCATCATTGATTCTTTGTATGACTTCTTCTCGAGAGGGCGGCGTCTTACTTAAGCCTATATGTCATTACTCTTCCAGCTTTCAGGGGGCAAGGAGGCATCTCTTTCAAAATTGTTGTTCCTCCATTTCTGAAAATGGGTTTACTCTAAAGGGAAATGTTTGCTCCCCTTTACAGTTGGTCAGTTTTCAGAAGGGTCTTGTAAAACCATGAAAACGTGATTACACAAGGCTGCTAGTAGCGAAGCGCTAAGACTTGAACGTTTTATGGGCGCAATAGTCAGCCTATCACTAACTACATGTACCTATTTACCCTAAATATTGGTTCCCCTTATTCCTTATCAGCCGGTCTCCATAGCGCAGCTTGTGATGTATCTCAAGGGAGCGGTTAGATGACAAACAGCGTAGATCCTGAATAGACGCCGTATTCCGCGGTGTATGGTCTTGGTCTGCACATGACGCATGTTACTAGACTAAGTGCAACATAAAGGGAGTGCTTATATTTTCCGCGGACACCTGGCATTACCTTTGGTTACCGAAAAATCTAAAAGTATTCAGTTTGTTACCGTATTTATCATAAATATTTCGACACCCAAACTCCGCACCATAATTGTCCTAAAATATGAATAATAGATTCTAAATTTAATAACTATTTCAGAGCAATACACACACACACACACACACACACACACACACACACACACACACACACACACACATATATATATATATATATATATATATATATATATATATATATATATATATATATATATATATATATATATATATATATATATATATATATATATATATATATATATACGCACGCACAGAAACAAAATAACAAAATACAGTCGACTCTCGTTATCTCGAATTCCAAGGGACTCTCTGAAATACTTCGAGATATCCGTACTTCGACATATCAGGGTTGCAGAATTGAGGAAAAAAAATGATTCGAACAACCACATTTAACAAATATATATATATGTAATTGGACTCTTGAAGTTAGAGATATATTGAAAATATTGTGCAAAAGAGGAGAAGGAGCAATTTCTCCTCTTTTCCACAATATTTTTATTTGTTGTTAGATTTTCATGTATAGGCAGGGACCAGAATTTCACTTCGAAATAAGCGGTTAGTCGAGATAAGCGAGGTCGAGATAACGAGAGTCAACTGTATATGAAAATAGCTGAAGCTAGAGTTTTCTATTCCAGACTAGCTAGTTTCGGCCAATTAGGCCTCATCAGTGATCCACAGTTAAATTAGCAAAATTTCCGAAGTGGCACCACACTTATCGTAGCGTACTGTATTTATTCTAATATTCGGACATTTTAACCTCTTATCATCCTTGCCATACTAGTCCAGATGTTTAAACAACTCCATTTTAATACCTATTAAGGTGCCTAAAACTGCGGAATGATTGATAAACAGTGTAGACCCCGATCGGACGTCGCATTCTGAGGCGTCCTATTCCGGGTCTATGCTGGGTGCTATTGCCTATATGTCCGAATAGGGTAAATACGATATATGCAAATAGCTAAGGTCCTGCTCATCCTGAGCAACCACGCACGCTCATCAGGACCTTCGCTGTCTGTCGTTAGGAAGTATGGGCACTATCGAATGTAATAGTGAGGAAAGAAGACACTGATCAGACTGCGGAAATGTAAAGCCTGATAAGAGCCTTTAGTGTTAGCATTTCCTTTGACGATATGCATTCATGCAGACATTTTATGGTCCAGGAAGTCAGAGAGAGGGTCGCTGGTAGTGAAGTATTCTAGCGCTGGCCTGCTGAACTAGCGGCCGTGGTCGTGGGTCGAGGATCCGCCTGGAGCAGATTTTTTTTCGCATGACTGAACGATGTTCACTTGGACAGAACTGTATTATGCAGTCATTTACTTCTTGTCTTGAAATGATTGGCCTTAAATTGCGTGTAGTGGAGGCCAAATTGACGCATTCACAGTGGATTTGGAAAAGCTTTTAGATCCTTCTACTTAGGGTGAGTAGGTCTGGGTCTACACTGTTTGCTCAGGTCTGTCTGACCAAATACTGACGGTAAATACCTACTATCCTATGTCCATACTTTGCTCAAGCCACCGTAACTCAGCCTTTTACCAAAATTGTCCGAAAATTATCATAACTTGATTTACTACTTTTTAATGTGTCTAAAATCTGTAGACCCTGTAGACCCTGTCTAGAGCCGTATCCTGTATCGTCTGATCTTGGTCTACACTGTTTGCTTAGGCCTGTCCGAACGTATTACCGTATTTACTCTAAATATTAGGAATATTTATTGTTTACCATACTTGTTCTAAAATTTGAACAACTCTATTTGATTGCTGACGTAACTAAAAACTGCTGGATGAGTGGCAAACAGTATAGATCATGATCAGACGCCAAGTTCTGCCACGTCTGGTCTGCCACTGTTTGTTCGGACATGTCTGCATTTAATATCATATTTACCCTTAATATTTGATACCTAAACAGTTTTGGTAAAACAGTTTACCAAAATTGTCCAAAAAGTAGAACATTTTACGATCCGTAGATGTGTTTAAAAATGCTGGATGATTGCCAAGCAGTGCAGACCCTGAACAGACTACATGTTCTGCGGCGTCTCATTTTGGTCTGCCTTGGTTAGTCAGGCATGTCCGTATGTAATGCCGTATTTATTTCCCCTAAATACAGTCGACTCTCGTTATCTCGAATTCCAAGGGACTCTCTGAAATACTTCGAGATATCCGTACATCGACATATCAGATTTGCAGAATTTAGGAAAAAATGAATCGAACAGCAACATTTAACAAATGTATATGTAATTTGACTCCTGAATTTAGAGTTATATTGAAAATATTATGGAAAAGAGGAGAAATTGCTCCTTAGGAGCAATTTCTCCTCTTTTTCACAATATTTTGTTACCTGTTGTTAGATTTTCATGTTTAAGCAGGGACCAGATTATCGCTTCGAGATAAGCGGTTATTCGAGATAAGCTAGTTGGAGATAACGAGAGTCAACTGTTTTTGGATACCGTAGCTCTTTACGCAAATTGGCCGAAATTTAACAATTTACTACGTGTCTAACTGCTGAATAATTGGCGAACAGTGTAGACCCTGTTCAGATGTCGCGTTTTGCGTCAACTGATCTGGGTCCCCACTGTTTGTCCATGCCTATCTACAAGTAATACCATATTCACCCTACATATTTGGACACATTAACTCATTGCCATACTTGTCCTAAGATTTGCACAACTCCATTTTTCTCATTACGAGAACAAGCCTATTCAAATATACTGAAAATTTTACCACCAAGAAAATGAAAGTTTTCAGATGAAAAATTCTAAAATTTTTCATATTTCTGCTCAAAACATAGATTGTGGGTACTCGTTAGAACCGCCTCAACGAGGCGGTTCTAACGAGTACCAACAATCTATGTTTTGAGCAGAAATAAGAAAAATAATGTATACCCCTGTAAACCCCAGTTTTACTATATAAAAGTGGGGTTTAAGGGGGTCAAAATTATATAGGTATGTTTTCATGATGTACCTATGGATAGTCTAAAACTGTTTGACGAGTGTCAAGCAATGTTCTGCGGCGTTCGACCTGTGTCTACACTGTTTACTCAGGCTTGAATGTCAGACTACTTAGGGTAAATACAATATATCTTTAGCGACACACGATCAACCTGATTTTAGATGGTCCAGGAATTTGCAGACCAATGTGTTCAGCCGGATTTTATATGGTCCAGGAATTTGCAGACCAATGTGTTCAACCAGATTTTATATGGTCCAGGAATTTGCAGAATTTGGAGACCAATGTGTTCAACCAGATTTTATATGGTCCAGGAATTTACAGACCAATGTGTTCAACCAGATTTTATATGGTCCAGGAATTTGCAGACCAATATGTTCAACCAGATTTTATATGGTCCAGGAATTTGCAGACCAATGTATTTATCCTAAATATTGGGACAACTGACTATACTTGACCTCTATAGTTTTAACGAGATCATTTGACAACCTATATGTGTGTCAAAAACTGCTGGATGAGTCGCAACGTTCTGTGGCGTCTGATCTGGGTCTTCACGGTTTGCTCAAGTCTGATATAGAGTAAGAACGGTGATGAGAATTCTCCTCATGCTTGAGCGATGTTCAAACTTTCACGTTCTCTTTGTCCTAAAATGGCCGAAGTTTTGTCGACAGGACATAAACACCAACATCCCCAATACGTGTAAGGAGTGATTCAGGTCCACACGTTTCCTGAGTAGATAGCAATTACAGAGATGTTTTCTAAATTTAGATCTTTTTTTGATTGCACATGCTTACTAAGAGCAAACTCTCCAAGGGACATAATATAATACCTTTGAATTCCCTTTAGTTATCTACCCTGAAATTGAATTTGGGGATTTTCCCGTCTAAATATATAATCAATAGTCCGACTGTTTATACGATTGTCGTATACGTCCAATGTAGGGACAAGGGTGAGCAAATACGGAACTCTTCCGACAATGCTAAGAAAATAAGCAGCTTATGACTAATTTGACTTTCATCGGAGAAACATATGCGCTTCACCATGAGAAAATCTGTATTCGGTGTCTACTATTTTTACCCTAATTATTCAGACACCTGATCTTCTTACTGTACTTGTCCTAAAACTTGAGCTAGTCCATTTTACTACTTGTTGAAATGCCTAAAATTCTGCTGGATAAGAGGCAAACAGCGTATGCCCATATCAGACGCCGCGTTCTGCCTACAGTATTTGCTCAGGTCTGGCTATCCAACCGCAGCGTCGGATCTGGGTCTACACTGTTTGCTTAGGCCCGTCTGTCCAAATACATAGGATAAATACGGTATGCGAACTGTAAAGGTCCATATTAGCCGGTAAGGCCGAGGAATCTGATACATCAATGCGTTATCAGTACCAAAGCATCAGTATGCGGATAGCAAAGGCCTGATTAGAATGTTCGGGTGTGCAGGCCACCAAGGCTCACTTTTACATTCGCTGCTCACAGGCATTCCTTTTTACTTCGGCGTAGACCCTGGTCTGTGGTGTACGATTTGGGTCTGCACAGGCCTGTATCTCCGATTTTTTTTATTTTTATTTTTTTTTTTTTTTTTTTTTGTAAATAAGATAGGGAAATATGACGCCCTAGCCATGACGCTCGAGCTTGCCTAATGCCATTTCTCATTGCATGAGGCTATGCCGAGATTAAAAAATATAAAAATATGAAAATGGTCGTAAGTCATGAGCCATATGGGAATTTTTGATAAAATGTTGAATAGGTATATCTTACCGAAGAAATTGCCAAATGCTGCCAGTTTTTCATTAACCGAGCAAAGCCGAGGTCAAAATTATTTTTTGTGGTCAGTTAATGAAAAAGGTCAAAACTCTTGAGCTCATGAGAAAATTTTGATTATTTTTCGCATACAAATTTATATTGACAAGAAAAGGTAAGAGAAAAGTCCAGGGAGTGCCACAATCACAAACTGCAGCCCTTCCCAGACCCCAAGAGGAAGAGGAAACCGACAAAGCCAAACAAGCACAAATCGAAGCCGACTTCGACTCGTACTAAAGTAGGTACTATGGTAGCTACCAATGACATGCGCACTAGCATTATCAGAGGAACACCTGTGGTTGCCACTTTAGTAGACTGTCATGACAACATAACGCTAAATAGGTCACAGGACCTTCGTTGAAACAAAATTATCATATATTGATATTGACAAAAGCCTTTTGCAGCTTTTTGTCAGTTATATAGTTATATAGTAACCATGAAAACAACATTTCAGGCTTAGGACTAGACCTGCACTGAAAAAAGTAACATTGACTAAAACCCAGTATTTAAACCAATTTCTATCTTTACATTCTATAAGCACCAAAACATAAAAAGAATCATGTTTCTCATTACTAAACACTTTGAAGAGACATCTGTGACTTGTACATTCGCAGGTCTTGCGTTTCAGCCACAACCACCATCTTGAATACTCTTCAGTACCTTAGAAACTCTACCCCAGAGGTGGGTTGAACTATGGTAGACCGATGACGTCACTTTAGTAGCTACCATAGGTGTTCGGCTGTAATTTTGGTTACAAAGGTAGCTACCATAGTTCCAGCCGAAGTCGCTCCGAACAAACGTACGAAAAGCACTAAGATTAACTCTCTCTTCCCCAAGCGAGGTAATCGCAATACTAAAAGGACTAAAAAACACAAGAACAAAATGACACATGGAAAGACATACAACAATTCGCCTCGTAGAATAAACCACAAAGCAACAAAGGGTAAGACTAACACCGGGACCACCGCCTTAGAACGGTCAGTAGAGTAAACCACCGGGGGCGGTGTTTAAAGCACTTTCACAGCTAGCTAACTTCACCCTGGGTCCCGATGCTACTCTTAATACAGAAACACATAAAAATTCGGTTCGCATAAAGGCTCCCAACTCAGTCAATGCATCAAAGCGAAAACACAATTAAAGAGTGCAGCATAGCCATCAACAATGATTGGGTTGAAAACTAGGCATGCAGTCTGCCGCATAATATCCAGGCTAAAACCTAGCCAATGTTAACAAGATCAAACCAAAATAATTGTCAAATTCCAATTTTGATTGACCCCGCAAACCGAGATCAAAGTTATTTCCTGTGGACAGAAAATCAGAAAACTGACCATGTAATATCACAAAATAGCCATAATTTTATGAAAGAACAAACTTGAGTTTTGATATGGGAGATTTATTGTCAAACCGCACGCCATACAAAGCGGGTCGCGAACTTCCTTTAAAGGAACCATATTTCCCCTTAATATTTTTACACATTAGGTCCTTATCATATATATGGTGTTAATAGTGTTAGTGCCATGTGGCGAATTCTCCCAGTGTTTCACTATAGCGTAGTTTATATTTTCTAATCCTTTGTGATCATTCAACCCTTTCCGGGATTTTTGAAAATTTATGTAAGGGTGTAGCAGCCTTGTGTCATGACGTTGACATGCCTTTGCAAGTCCCTTTTGAAAATTACATGGCGATTATAGGGCACTCCTCGTAAGTCCTCCTTTCGGATGACTTTATTGCGGGTCGTACAGTTGTATGGGTTCACTCCAGTGGAACCAGGAACTATGCCATTCAGATACGTATTGTTGCCCAGCTTTCTGTGAATTTTGATACTAGTGGATACATGGATACATTTTATTTGAATTGAGCATATAGTTTGAAAATATGTCTTTGAGGCACATGCGGAGAGCGAAGTCCACGCAGTCTGGCCAGGACATTTGCTGTCCGCTTACAGATTCATTGCATGCTGTAGAATGTGATCTTGCATAGTTTTTATCGAATATGATAATGGAAGGCTTTTATCAATTTGTATCACTTCTCTAGCTGCTCTGAATTTTTACTGTGTAATAGTAATATAATAATAAAACAATAATATAAATGAAGTTACCTAGGAAAGGCCACAGTCAGGAAACGCAGTCCTCCCGTGGCAAAAAAAAAAAAAACGAAAAGATGAGGAACAAATAAGACCCACAACAGACATCGACAAACAAGCACCAATGCTCCGAAACATACCGAGGATGCAACCGCCACTCAGTCCGAGGCCCGACTCATCGTCCTGCAGTCAAAGAGGGAAGCAAAGTTGTCAACCATAATTGGGTTAACAGCTCGCCGCTTACCGCCCATGCTGCAATATATCTCCCCGCAACGAGCGACATCCCTTCCAAACCGCTCCGAAAAACTTGCATTAAGAAACCCACAGACCAAGTCACTGAAAACACGGCTCCGTCAGACGCTTTAGCTGTTTTCAGTTCCGTGAGTGTGTTCATTGCTCTCAAGAGTTATTCTTTTAGAATATATTTATCTTCACTACAGGTGGTGTTAGTGTCGTGTTGGGCGGTCGTAGAACGTCTCCCCGTATACTTCACTATAGTGTAGTTTATGTTTATGGTTAATTATTCTCATGACACGGCTCATATAAACTTAAGGGGAAGTGATAAACTTTCAAGAGAGGTAACTCTTTCAAAATTGTTTTGCCTCACTTCTGAAGGAAAGACTTTTCTCCCCATGAGAGCAATCCGCTTTCTTTATAGAGTTGATCCTTTTAGAATGTGGTTGGTGTTCAGGAAGGCAAAGATGAAGTTACAAAAACGAAAAAAAACGGACTTTGCATGTTTTATATAGTGAACCCTATGTGAAACTGCAGCTTCTGAATCCAGCTTCAGCTGTATCTGGAAAATGGCTGGAATGAATTCTTATATCAAACTGGCCATCTAAGAATATGCCTCAACCGTGACTATTTCGTGCGTTCTGGAAAACTGCTGTAGCAATTTATAATTTTTTAATCTTTTTTACATAATTAAAGAAAAAAAATAAATGAATTTTCCTTTACTTGATTCAAAATTTAGCGGATTATTATTATTTTTTTTTTTTTTTTTTTTTTTTTTTTTTGTTTTTCTAGTGGCAGTTAAAACAAGTTTCCATAACTATTCAATTATTTCAACATTTTCATCATTTTTTTTTTTTGTAGCGTGATCTATAATACTCTTATTTTCACAGACATTCCCATAACTATGGCGGTTATATTTTGCGGTCTCAGAGCATCGAAGAAGAGCGCGTGAACCAGGCTAGCAGACACCTATAACATACTAAAAATAGATGGAGTGAACGGTTTTGAATGTGCAAAAGTTTGGTCTTCGAAAAACATACTATTTCTCTTTTCTTTAAGAAAAGCTCGAGACAAAATATAATTTCATTTAAACACTTACTGAAACATTTTATTTAAGTATTGAACTTTGACTACGGTGGAAGAGAATACAAGTAATGTAATGGGAATTGGCAAGGTGTTTCCCGGGGGAAGGGGGATGGAGTGGGTGGGTTCTCTGAATTTTATCTGCTACATAGGCTGGGACCCAGCATCTAGCGTTTACCCAAAAAAATATCCGGTATATCAGCCCTACCAAAAAAAAAAAAAAAACTATCTGCAAATATTAGCATACCCAAAAAAAATATTCCCCTTGCTTTCTTTTTATAAAAGTATGCTTTGCCTTTACTTTTCCTGTATAATGATTGTATTGGTAGTACAAGTGTTTTAAACAGTTTCCAACAATAGCCATTATTTTACTTTGATGACATAGAACTGATGCACAACAGATATAGAGCTGTTAGAACTAAATAAAACAACTATCCGTTCAACAGAAGGTTCTAACCCTGATTTTTACAGTATCCCACAAAAAATATCGAGAATTTTGCTAGACCCAAAGAATAGTTTAATTGAACTACGCAAGTCTTTGGAGCGAGTTAGTCTGAAAAAGGGCAATGTCTGGCTTCTCGGCGACTTTCAACATGCCTGCTTTGGATTGGACTGAGAATACCCCCATGTTGAAAACCGATCATACACGCACTTGCAAATCAGTCTATGAGTATTACATTGACATGATCAATGACCAGTTTGTGTCAAATGGTTACAGAACCAACATGGCAAAGTAACATTTTAGACCTGTTTCTGACCAGCAACCCTACTCTTATACAGAGGGTAAGTATCCTGTCTGGTCTAGGTGATCACGATGTGGTCTCAGTGGTAGGCTGCCTGAAACCAGCTTAACAGAAATAAAAGCCTATGGAAAGTACATCTCTTCTCAAAGGCAGACTAGGTTAAGCTAAAATCCCACATGAAGGATTTCCAATCAAGATTCCTGTCAAGCCATATCGGTAAGTCTGTTGAAGAGCTATGGACGTCCTTCACAAATGCACTGGACGCCTGTGTGAATGAGTGCATACCTTCCAAGGTTATCAGTGGCAAGTCATCTTTGCCATGGATAACTCAGGAAATAAATCGTCTTATCAGAAAGCGGGACAGACTGTACTCTTCATACAATGTGTCCGATGACAACAGGAAAAAGAAGGACTTCCGGGCTCTCCGACAGCAGATTAAAAGGAAGATCAAACGCTCCTACCAGGCATACCTTGAAGGACTTCTTGGCATTAGCGACAATGACCAGACATGTGACAGGAAGAAACTATTTTTCTTTCTTAAAAGACCCCGACAAGATCAGCAGGGTCCAAGCCCCCTTCTGGATAACGGTAAATTAACAGAGAACACCACAGAACAATGTAACATACATAATAAACAGTTTCAACAATCTCCTCTTAGCTTGGCACTGTTGTCTCAGACGAAATTGCATGATCTTGTTGATAAAGGAAAGATAAACCCCGAGTCGAGTCAGTACCTCAAAACACCCTTAACAGTAACCGGATTATGCTTGACATAGACATATCCATAAATGGCATCTTGAAACTGCTGAACAATCTCAAACCAGGTAAGGCAGCCGGCCCGGATAGCATACGACCCATTCTGCTGAAGGAGCTCAGGGTGGAACTGGCCCCTATTATCAAGGTAATTTTCGAAAGATCATTACAGACAGTTAAGCTCCCCGCAGACTGGTGCAAAGCTAATGTAACACCAATTTTTAAGAAAGGTGATAATTCACTGGCAGCAAATTACCGCCCTATCTCCTTGACGTGCATTCTGTGTAAGGTCCTGGAACATATCCTAGCTAGACACCTCGATGAGCGGGGTCTCCTGTATGACCTCCAGCACGGTTTCCGTGAGAAACGGTCATGTGAGACCCAGTTCATCATGTTGGTAGAGGACCTCGCCCGGAATGCAAGTAAGGGAAAGCAGACAGACCTTATCTTATTAGACTTTTCTAAGGCTTTTGATAAGGTCAGCCACTCTAAACTTATCTGGAAGTTACATAATTACGGAATACGGTCTAATGTACTGAATTAGATAGGCGCCTTCCTTGGTGATCGGTCACAGCGGGTCGTTGTTGCCGGTGAGGGGTCGGACTCTCCCAGTGACCTCTGGAGTTCCTCAGGGGTCTGTCCTGGGGCCGATCCTGTTCCTCATCTATATCAATGACCTCCCTGAAAACATTTTGTCACAGGTGCGCCTTTTCGCAGATGATACTGCTTTGTACCTCACCATGGAGGGTGCTGACGACAGTTCCGTGCTACAACAGGATTTGGATAGACTGTCCAGGTGGGAGATTGCCTGGGACATGGAATTCAACCCCTCAAAATGTCAGGTGGTACAGGTGACTGGTTCCAGGAATCCCATTAGTGCTAGTTTGTATCGACTGCATGGAGAGATCCTCGAAGCAGTCAGCTGTGCTAAGTACCTGGGGGTCGACATTACCAGCAACCTGTCCTGGGGCTCACACATGGACAGATTAATCAACTCTGCAAACAAAACCCTCGGCTTTATAGAAAAGAATGTCAGAACAAAAATGTCCGGAGTGAGAGAGGCCGCTACAATACCCTGGTCCTGCCGCAACTCGAATATGTTGCGGCCATTTGGGACCCCCATACTAAAGTGAAAACTGAACAAATTGAGAAGGTCCAACGGCGGGCTGCTCGCTGGACCACCTGTACTTTGACAGAATAGCAGGTGTTTCGGCCATGCTTGAAACTTTGGGTTAGCGTACTCTTGAGCAGAGACGTGCGGACTCACGTCTCTGCTTATTCTACAAGATTGTCAATAACATGGTCGCAGTACCTCTCCCAGAATACATCAAACCCTACCCCCGTACGTCCCGTCGTGGCCATTCTATGAAATTCCAGCAAATTCACACAGGGAAGGACTTTTATAAATATTCTTTTTTTCCATCAGCAGTCGTTCAGTGGAATGCCCCAGAAAGCGCTGTCAGCTCGCCAAGCCTTGACATATTCAAGGTTAGCAAGTTGCAGCACGTCAAGCCTTAAAATCCCAAGTATAGAGTGTTTTTAACCTGATTTTAGCTATTCTCATCTATTTCAACCTATCATCTTTCATCCCCCTTCACTATCATACTTTGTCACTCACAGACATGCTTTTATCTTTTCTAGTAACACATCTGGACTGCTCGAGAGCGCAAATGCATAGAATGTCCTTGCGGGCGTATAGCATCATGACAAGATAGACAGATAGATAGAATAGTCAGTTTTGAAAGTGACCAAAAAAAAAACCTGTCAATGGCCAATACCAAAAAAAAAAAAGTAGCCACTTTTTCCCCAAACCCAAAAAATAGTAAAATTCAAAATTATAAATAAAAAAAATAGTCCTAGCCTATGTAGCAGGCAAAATTCAGAGTACCCCCTGGAAGTGTTTCATACCCCCGAGATAGAAATAACCTCGGATAAAATCACAAACTGGACCCCAAATATCAAAATATTTTTTGACAAGAATAGAAATACTTTAATGTAACATATAAACCAGACAAAAAGTTATTCATATCTGATTGTCTAAATGAGGACTCAGAATAGAAATCTGGATCGGTTTTTTTTTTTTTTTTTTTTTTTTTTCGGACTGGGATGGGAGGGGTATTTCATACCCGTGGCCCATGATTGGAGAATAAGTTCTATTCTATTTTATTCAATTATATTTTGTATAATAACCGTACGATACGGTTTGGATGTAAAAAAAAAAACTACTTCCGGTATATGAAAAATCAAGTTTCTTTGTTCAAAACGCGTCAATTTGCGTCAACTGAGATGTGAAAATGTCTTTAGCGTTTGTACAGCAGCAACAAAAAGGTGGGAAAGGACCACCACCAAGTCAGGCATCGATTCAGAAGGTATATTTGTCCTGTAAAATGTCGGTTGGGTGTGCGTGAGCATGGTCATGATGGTCCATGGAAAGAATATTTTGCTGGTGATACATCAATAGACATTCAATCACCAGGGATTTGGCTCTTGTTCAAGGCAGGTCACCTGAGCCTACTGTTTGAGTTCACAGTACATGAAACCAGTCAGACAAATGAAATTCTTAGCATTTGCCAAACCGAACAATTTTTTACTTCACGTGTCCCATGGTCCAACAGATTCTATACATACTGTAATTTGGTTTTATGGTCATCTAATCTGAGTCTTCTCTGATATTTAAGTGGCTTGTCTTTATATTGATGATATGAAAATAGGCTTAGCCTAAATGCCAGCACAGCACAGACCCTATCTGTAGTCTCTTCAAAAGTCCTTCACAGCATCATTAAAGAATGACTATCAGTATATACAGTACAGCTCAGGTGGTTTTTCAAAATCCCCCCTGTGCCGGTGGGGAGTGGATTGGGGTGGAAAGGATTATCCACGGTGGTTTCACCCGGGCCGGTGGATCCGCTGCGTTCCCGTGGTAAAAATCGCCTGATAAAATTACTTTCAAACAGGTAAAATTCGTTGCGATTATGACAGGCAATTGAAACAGCCGCGGCCACGGGGGGCACACGGTGTTTCCGCGATGAAGGTAGAAAGCTGTTTCCAAAGGGGCGTGGCTAAAGCCAGTCGTACTTTTTCGGCATGCACGGTTGAATAGGACCAAACTGCCGACCTGATCAAATCAGCCTTTTCAACTCATTGTGTGACAGCAATTAACGAATTTTGATTATAAGCATTCCCATTCACCATGAGCGTACAGAATTGCTGGTATTTGCGTACTCAAAACGTACCGCAAATTCGGTGCATAAATTGCAATATTCGTACGTCCTGCTTGAGTCAGTTTTCGCTCATCAGCATCCTTTTGATTATTAATAAAGCATCGAAACAGTGCGATTGCCAACGGACAATAACGAATGCGTATGGCCAATGCATAGATGAGTTTTCCAAATTGCCACTTTCCGATCTCCCAAAATTAGGTTTATTCCCTTGTTCTCTTGGAATATTAACCAATGCTGCCCTGTTCCTTGAAATATATTTGGGTGTTCCCTTGGTCCATAGAAAACCCCGGTAGCCCCATTCACTGTTCGAGCAGGTAACATGGGTCGCAACAAAGCTCCATATGAAAAAGTACCAGATTCTGTGGCTTAGTTTGGTCCGGCCAACAAGTGGGCACCGCATGGTCATTTTTACTTAATGTGCCGTAAAAAAAACAAAACAAACACTCAAAAATCTCAAAGAGAATCAAACATCTGCCTCGAATCCACGAATTACGTGTTTATGTTTGGTATTCCTGTAACTGCCTTTTCCCATGCAACAACTGCACGCGCTCAATATAAATGACGTAATTTGGTAAAAGACCGGGAAATTCTCACTCACGTGCAGCAACCGCACGTGTCAATATAAATTTACTTAAAGGGGCGCTTCTGCTATCAAAGAGACATTGAATCAATGAGACGGCCCAAGCAAAAATGGTGTCTGTCATACAAAAAACACACATAACGAACAAGGGGCCACAGAAGTTAATGACAATTCAAATGAGTGAGTGAGTTTTTTAACGTCCCACTAATAGCTAGTTCATACGGAGGTGTGGACCTTGGTTTAAAGTCCCATATTAAAGAAGCCTGGGATCGAACTCATGACCCCTGAGTGACAAGGCGTGCAGCTTTACCACTACACCACTGAGGCACCCTTTCCCAATATTTCAACCCGTTAAATATCTAATAAAAGAGCTGCAGACATTTTGCCATGCCCCACCACTGCACTTACATCAAACAAGTACCATAACTTTGTTTATAAATTAATTAAGTTTCAAGAAAATATCGCAAACAGTTTTCAAGTTACAGAGCGGACACAAATATATTACAGAAATCACTAAAATTGTTTCAGTGTTCAAAGGACCATAACTCCAAAAGTAGGCTCTATCGTCAAAGTATATGAAAGAAAAGAAGGGCAGTTGTCAGTTTCTGCTGTAATAGCTCATGAATAAGCCCGCCCGGAAAAGTGTGCGGACTCGATGAATAGTATTAACTAGGCAGTTTAACTCCAGTTCAAACAAAAATTACGTCGGTACAAAGTTTTCTTGTCTGAAGTATGATTTACAATGTACGAACGTTGAACCGGATAAAACCTACAATACTACAATATACGTGCGCCCAGCAAAGACTCCGGTTAGTCTGTGCATCGACCCACTAGATAAAGCAAGCTTCTTGCTTACTGTACGATCAGTGAAGGTTCTGAACAGAATGTGCTGTTGCAGTCGCTTTGGGCAGCCCGGCTATCAATGGTAAATACGATCAGCGAATGCTCTTATCAGAATGTGCAGGCGCGTACTGACCCGAGTCTTCGCTCGTCGCACAAGACGTTTTGTTACACCCAGTAATCATAGGGGGTACTTACGATTAGCGAAGGCTCTGATCAGACTACTTAGATCTGCTGATGTGCAGTCTCAGAGTGTGCAGGCTGATCCCTCTCTTTCTACAAGTTTTATTGTAGGTTTTGCCATGCACAGACTCATGCGCGAGTTGTTTGTGCAAATCTTAACGCTAAGCACCCTGGGTACAATTTTCAGCAGACGACATTTTGAAATACTTCTCTCATTCTTCCAAGAGAACATTAATTGCACTTCATGCAAATTGTCTCCACTGCATGAAACGTCAAATCCTGTTTTCTTGGTAGTGACAAGAAAAAAAAAAAAAGAAAACGAATTCAATCTGTCGTCTGCTGAATTAGCCCAGAAGACGCTTTCCCGCCGATGCGCTAGGTTTATACAATGCGTCCCTTTTACTCGTTAAATAAATTACGGTCTTGGTTTTGCATATCGCATATATTGAAGCCACAAAAACAGAACACTTTACATGGAAACGAAAGTTCTGAAGATTGCTGTATAAGCCAATAAATATAATGTTATTAATGTATTATACTGTAAGAGAATAACGTAACATAGTAGTCATTTGTACCCTGATAAATGCTGGGTAAGGTATTCACACTGCAGGTTTTACTGATTTAAGGGAGCTAACTGTAACTGACTTACAAGGGAGTTAACTGCAATTGCTTTACGCGTCTGATCTGTGCGAAATGGAATGTTTGTTTGTTTGTGTTGAGGTTTTACGGCCCAGTCAACCCAGTGGGGTCATGTCGAGTGCGGTCAGTTTACCTAACCACACTTTTACTGGGCAAGCTTAGTCCTCTAAGCGCACATTCTTTCGCAAGAAACTGACAATTGCCCTTCTTGAATCAGCGGAAGGGAGAGAATGACCGTAGACAATATTTCATGATCAATCTCCACTAAAGAATGTTGCCGACCTCGGCGGGGGTTGAACCCGCGACCTCCTGGTCTCCAGTCGGACGGCGCATCTTACTGCGAATTGGAATGGGGAAGAGCATTTTTTATGAATCGTGCCAATACAGAGGGGGGGGCATGCTTATACAATAAGTGGTGAACTAGTACACTGAACTCCCTTCCGCCAGAAACTTGTAACTGCCAATCTTGAAGCAGTGGAAGGAGCGAATGACCGTAGCAAATATATGTGTTTCATGATAAATCGCTCAATCTGTGAGGGTCGAATGCACGATCCTGACCATCGGAGATTAATTCGTCCGCCTACGTGGCATTATTCGTATTTTTTTTTTACCGGAACGATGCTCGTTGGTCTCCAAATAAAAGCCTTTAAGATAGCAGAAGCGCCCCTTTAAGTACACGGGTATCAGGTAAGAAATAAACAAACAGAAATACGTTATTTTTTATTTCTTGTTTTATTAATTTTTTTTTTTTTTTTTTTTTAATCTCTAGGTAGAAATATTTCTGTATTTATTCAGCGGCAAATCAGCCGAATGATGCGTAAGCAAAATAAAGGTTCCGATTTCCTCCCCCATGCAAACTCGGAAAAATTCGGAGCTGTCAATCATTCTGACATCACTAATCTTTCATTGCGAACTCGCCAGGATAAACTTTTGCCCACCACGGAGTACTACAGGTAAGTGGATGGTTTTGCGGAGGGAACTCAGCGGAAACGCGGCGGACGAAAAATCCGTCGTGGTGGGAATTGGAGTGGGGTATCATAAAGATCCGCGTTGGGCTAAAAAATCAACCCCACCGGTTCGTGGGGGATTTTGAAAAACCACCTGAGCTGTACTGTATAAATATATATGTAAATAAATATTAAAAGTAATCAGTAATATGCGTTTGTGACACTTATTGACACTCCTTTCTTGTCACTTCGTGATGCTTATTAGTATCGTCCGCTCCAGTCCTGTCAACTTCCGATTGTCAACTTCCGGTAAGAAAACGGGAAGAAAATTGGTCAGAGCGAATTCTGCTGAAAGTATATATCGTTGTATGTTACTTTTCCTTGATCATATTCTCTACCATAGAGCTCACTTTGTTTGCGGCGCGCTTTGCACGTCGCGAGCTGTGCTCGCTATTAACCACTTACCGTCAGAGCAACTTAGCTATCAAAAATGTAGCATTGGTCCTCAGAACTCAGCAGAGAAGATTATAGATCCAGGGAGTGCATTCCAGTCTGTAATGGTGTCTGGAAAGAAAATGTACTTGTACAATATGGCAGTTCTAGCATATGGTACTTGAAATGCCATTGGATACTGATTTCTACTACTCCTATTTGGGAGTTGAAGGTCATCACAAGGTGTACTAACTCTACTTTTCAGACCTTTGAATTGCAATATTACTACCTTTGCATCTCTTTTGAAGAGAACCCCATCCTAACTGTTAAAGGATGCTAGTCCAGTGATTTTTTTAGGTGTGCGTCCTGTACGCATAATTTCACCAGAGGATGCAAAAAATTAACCTCGGTGAGTCCCGTGGACTCCTAAAAAATTTCAGATGTACGTACATTTTGTTTCTTGAAGTCTACTTTCATTTTCGGAAAAAATGCGAATGGGCAAGCGGTGGTTCAGTACAGCATTTGGTAAACGCCAGTACAGAAAGGTGTCGCATCTCTGCAGTATACCGATTTTACCTATGCAGTCAAATAATCAATACCAAGTTGTCCAGTACCAGAAGAAACGGTAGCAGACACTAAAGTATTGGTTTTTAGTCTGTTGAAATCTTGTATAGTAACACCGTTTGACTTTGCAATTGTCAACAGGAAAGATTGATCGTTTTTTGTTGCTTTTTTTTTTTTTTTTGAACGAAGAAAAAGATGTACCCAAAAAAGATAATAAAACTAGACCCCAAACAGCAAAGGCTGTTTGGTCTGCTAGGTCAGCAAATCAGACCAACACAGACAACAAAGTCTGAGACTGCCGATGATGGCGATCTCGGTAACAAAAACTCCCAGTCCCAATCTGATTCTACAAAGCAACAGACAAAAAAAAAGTCTGCTTTGTATCAGGGTCTAGTCAAAACAGACAAAATGTCTGTCCTTAATCATGTATCACAGGTATTTGATCATTTGTCACTAAAACTGAAGTTTTATGAAAACATTTTCATAAGCCTGTGCGTGAAAACGTTTTCTTAACACTTCAGTTTTAATAAGACAGTGGTACTATAGTTTCATATTACTCAGGAAGTTTTCTGGAAAGAATTAAAGTAACACAGTCACCACTATTTACTTTTATTGCACATCCAATTAAAATACCATGGAAGTAATTATAAAACACTGTTACACCAGTTTAAATGAAAAATCTAGGATGCAACAAAATATTTCACCATGAGTCTCAGGCTGGATGCATAGTTTGAGTTTGGGATGCATGACTTCTGGACCTAGCGAGTCCCAAGACCCATAAAGGCAAAATTGTAAAAAAATCACTGCTAGTTGTACTTCCAGTTTCAAAGTTGTGGTTTCCACTCACAAACCTAGCTGCATGATTCTGAACCTTTTCTAATTCTTCCTGGACTACTATTCCATGTGGGTCCCAAACAGGACTAGTCTACCCAAGGATTGGTCCCCTTGTATGCCTTTTCCTTAACATCTTGGGGGCATGACCAAAGGTTATGTCTTAAGAAACCAAGAGTTCATTTTGCTTCATTTTTTTTTAAGTCTTCAGTGACAGCCAATCAGCAGTTGGCATACTGAGTCTCAAACTGGAAGGATACCAGCTACAGAGATGTTCTGAAGGACATTAAGGCATGTTCATCCTTCATAGTAAGGGCATCTGCGTATATGTAGACTGGACCCCAGGACATAGCTCTATTGCTGGTCATGAAGTACAGGGTTTTCCCTGACTTGCATTTTGGCAGTTTTTATCCCCAAAACCTTGTTCTGGACTTTCAAAAATTAGAGTCAAGAGTCCTTAGTGATGCACACATGTATATGATCAATCCAAAATTAATTTTCTGTTTCTACGGCTTTGTATTTTAATCTATTCATGATCTAGAGGGCAAGAATTATCAATATTTAGGCAATAGTTAACCCTTAAAGCACGATATTAAAGCAAATTTTAGCAGATGACATTGTTTTGTTTTGTTTTATTTTTTTTTTTTTTCAGAAAAAATAAGACAATATTTCTTTTTGTGCATCTACATGTACTTTTCCCAACTTTTTTTCTGAAAATGGCCTACTATCCCTACCTTTTTGAGTCCAAAAATGTTTCAAGTGAGCAATAATTATTTTTTCCTCTCTCGCTTTGAGTTTATAAAAATCAAATCAAAGAAATCTGAGGAGCCACTATGCAAAAGTTTATAATATATTTTTACTTATCTATCTTCACATACTGCCTCATGCCCATGAGGACATTCTAGATAGGTGTGTTGCCAAACCAATGTTCTACCGTAACTCGTTTTTTTGAGCATTTATTTTGGTATTTCTTTTCCATGGTAATGTAGTGTTATTGTTCTGAGGAAAAATTTGTTTGCTTATTATATCTTTTTTTTCTTTTTCTAAATCTAAAAATGCTCAACCCTACTTTTCATGATTGAAATAAGTTTGAGCCCTACTTTTGCAATGGAGGCCACTTGAAAGTCTGTAGCAAGTCAAAACTACATCCGATTATTATGGCAGCAGAGGTGGGAGACCACAGAAGTTTGGAGAACCTACTTTTGAGTATGCTCCTCAAGTGACTTCTTAAGAGGCTTTGACCATCCATTAAGAGCGCATGCAACTTACCTTACTCCAGCTGCAGTCAGGCTCCCAGCTGAATGACTACTAACACAAGCTAGGTCAGATAAAATCTAACCAATGTCCATGTGGGGATGTCAAGAGCACTTCCCACTACAGTGCCCACTAGAACAGACAACTGTCCTCCTTGAATACATAGTTGATAGAAAGAAGGCCACTGACTTGCTGATACTTGATCCCCCCCCCCCCCCCCCCACACACACACACACACATTGTAGACTCCTCCACAAGCTGCAACATCCTGACTATGACAGTCAGGATGTTGCAACTTGTGGAGGAGTCTATATGTGTGTGGGGGGGTGGGGACTGGTGTCTGAAAAGTCAAAGATGACTCGCTGTTGATTACATAATGTAATCAACAGCAAGTCATCTTTGGCTTTTCAGATACCAGTCCTCTCTGGAGTGCCACAGGGTATCGTCCTGGGTCCATTGATGTTTCTTCTTTATGTGCATGAGATTGGGGCGAAGATGCCACCACTATCAAGCTCTTTGCAGACAATTGCCTTCTGTATAGAACTATTGAGTCTGTCACCTTTGAGACTGAAATACAATGATAAAATGCTACAAAAGGTTTAAATACAATGGTAGAATGGTCAAACACGTGACTCATGTAATTCAGTGCCTACAAATGTCACTTCTTAGACTTAAGATTACCAGACAACGGAAATGCTTTCCAACCAACTACAGCAAAAACAGGGCCCAGCTTCAAGAGATCTCCTTCTGGATTAAGCCTCTTTAAGATGACTAAACTTCATTTTTTCTGTTGAAGGTGTGAAATGCAGAATAGAATAGCACATTATCAATAGGTTAAGTATTGCCAGTTAAAATATGTTTTACTTTTAAAAACTTCATGTTTACTCCAATATATACATGTATACCGGTGTATTTAAACTTCAGACAAGGGCAAGTAGATTTGAGCAAACAGGAGCAGTTTGACCCTACAGGAGCAGTTTGATCATCTATTTATGCTTTTTAGACACATCAAAGGGTAATTAAACAGACTCGGTAAAATTATGTGAACTATGGTGTGGAGTCCAAATATATTTGGTACAGTAACACCTGTCTCAGTAGCCACCTCTATCCAGCAACCAACCTGTATTAAGTAAGTATGTATTCAGTTCCCAGAAAAGGCAAACACACATTGAAGTGTACTTGTATTAAGCAAGCACATTTTGAGTATCCCATGGGTGCTTACTTAATACAGATTGGACTGAAATTATGGCATATTTCTAGATGAAAAAAAAAAAGAGAAAAAGATCCCTACCTATACTGCCATTTTTTTTTCTAACACAGTACTTCAGCTAGTCCTATACAGAGGGGTGGGTCACTCTTGTCCTCTGCCCTTCTGAAGCTGCCTTCTGCCTTATTTTAGTTCCCAAACATAAAACCCTACATTTGGGTGATTTTTTCATGAAAACCAGATCAAAATTTACAAAGCTATCCATGTTTAAAGGTCAGTTTTATGTATATATCATCTGAGGCATTTTTTGTGGAATGAGATTTTATTTTAACATGTCATGATATGAAGCACATCACTTGACACATGGTACCTCCACTCTTGTATGACTGCAAAAAGTGCCCTACCCAGCACCCCTCTCTCTCAAATCCTAGCTGGAGCACTGTAACATTACCCTAAACACATTTTGCCCTTATTTTTGCTTCCTAGATGTTGGATGAGAACAATCAATTGATACAGGCAATATCAGACTACCAGAGTAAAGGGAAAACATCAGAATGTGTACAGTAAGTTCTTTTATACATTTACCATAGATTTGAGTCACACCATCAGAAAATGTACCCAGTGATAATTCTGGCTGGAATATTAACCCTTGTCATGCTGAATAACTTAAGATGCGATACCCACTTCTAATTTACAGCCAGTCAGATTACTTGATCCAGTTTGTTGATAATATTTCACATGCTTAATGACAAACAGTGCAGATCCAGATCAGTTGGCTTCTTCAGAAGCCAACTGATCTGGATCTACACTGTTTTCAAAGGCAGGGTATGTCCGGGTTCAGCAGGACAAGGGTTAATATTTAGATAGAAAATATTTCAGTCAGCTAAAACTGACGGGAAATTATGAATTTTCCAGATCAGGCACTTTTCCCTCCTATTTAGCAAGTTTCAGTGAGATTATTGGCAAAGAAAATGAGCAGATCTCTCAAAATCTCATCAGAAAAGTCCTATGTAGCTGTTGACGTATGCATTCAATGAAAACGCAGATCAGCCTGTATGTATGTGTAACATCGGATCAGTCTGTTGGGCATAACCAAGGATATAAGACTTTAGTTAGGCTGGTAAAATTTTGCAAACAGTTTGGAACCAATGTGGAGATGACCTGATTAAATTTTAGTGAACTTTGGATTACCATATTAATCTGCCTATAAGACAGGGATTTTTCCAAAAAAAAAATTCTCCAAAAAATCCAGACCCGTCTTATAATCAAGGTCTTCGGCCATATCGGTATATTTGGTAAAGTCTGGTGATGCCATCTGGTCATGGAAAATTCCGATCTTCGAAATCGGTAGAAAGCTATAATGTTTACCTTCGTCCCTTGACAGAAATTTACTAATCCAGACTAATTAATATCACAATATGTTCCAAAATGTTGTCCATCCCACGAGAAAAACTAAAATATATGACTTTTTTTCCTTACAATGGACATAGAAAAAAATACACAGACTTTTCGGATTGGATGCCCCGCCCATTTCTAATTTTCAGCCAATCAGATTACTTGATTCAGATTGTTGTTATAAATTCACATACTTGATGGCAAACAGTGCAGATCCAGATCAGTTTGCTTCAGAAGCCAACTGATCTGGATCTACACTGTTTGCCAAGGCAGGGTATATCAGGGTTCAGCAGGACAAGGGTTAAGACTGCTTTTATCAAAAAGAAGTGTTATGTTTGTTGAGATACATCTAATGAGTACCTACAATAGTGTTCTTATCAACTCCAAATGTCGAGTTCTGGATACCTATAGGGGTGATTGGGACTTCTGTTTTCAGAGAAAATTAGCAAAATACATTGTGGAACTCTCACTTTTTACAGAAAATAACTTGGGCACTCATGTTTCCAAAATTCTTGTGAGAATCCTGCTACAACATGTGTTTTCATGGAGAAATAGGAAATATTTACCTGCAGAGAACTTGTTAAGCCTTTTTGATGATAAGTTTTGGATACTTTTCTCCAGTTCTTCACAAAAACATATATAGAGGCTAGTGGATACTCATTAAAAGCACCTCTGCAGGGCGCTGCTAATGTGTCTCCACAGCAAATGTTTTTTGTGGAGAAAAAAGAAAAAAAATCCTAGAATTATTTGCCACATACTTCTCTTTAACAAGTTCTCTAACCTTAATACACCTCTTATCTAGAGCTAATATACATTGTATATGTTTTATTTCTTCAGGTACCAGCAAATGTTACACAGAAATTTGGTATATCTAGCAACCCTGGCAGATGCTAACCAAAATGTACAATCACTGTTACCTGTAAGTACTGAATTACCATATATACTTTAAATATGTTCCCTACAATGCTCATCCCGCATCCAGTTGTTCAAAGCATTGTTACATGTAGCTTGACAATCTTGTTAATCACAAACCCGTTAACTGTTGTAGCTAAGGTATTTTCAGATACATGTACATTGATATTTTTGTTGCAAAAAGGTGAATACTTTTGCAATGCAAAAGTTACTTACATTTTTTCAACAAAAAAATATCACTGCAATTGCCATATTTCAAAATAGACATTTCACACCACGCTAGCTACATGTAACTGTATTGTAACAACTTCGTTAAGTTTTAAACAACTGGGCCCTGTTTGTCAACTTAGTGATTTACCTAAACAATACTGGCTGAATGGCAAAAGGTATAGACCCTGGTTAGTTTTATCTGCTTGGTTAGGTAGTAGATGAATATTTTTATATTGACCCATTAAAAATGTAGTAAATTAAATTTTCATAGCTCCAACTAAAATGCTATCCAGAACTATTCTTTCTGATTTAAAGCCCCTCATCTGTATGGTTTGGGTCTCATTCTATACAAATATGTATGAGATAGTTGACAGGTATTCACTGAGGGCCAGTGGTTCTTAATGAGTACACTGGGTCCTTCTGCCATTCAGAGTGGCCAATCATACATAACCAAGATACATACTGATGGAGATATATAACTTACACTACTTCCTGTTTGTTTGTTGGTTTTTTTTTTGTATTGTTTTGTTTGTTTGTTGTTTCTTTTTATTTATGAGCTAGTTCGCAGTTAACCTCACACATGTGATGGTGTCTCCATATTTTACCATAGGGGTAACTGACCAAATATTTAAGATGAAGAAAAGGAGGATACCCAGCAGCCGGAAGGCCGGCCTAGCTGACAGTCTGAAAATGATTTACATTGAATGAATACACTTGCTAGATTTTCCACCATTTTTACAAGGGAGACGATTTTAGTGACTTCCTGTTTGCTTACCTGCACAATAAGCCCCTTCTGAAAAGAGGTCTACCCTAAAGAGAAAGAATTTTTTCCCAGGAGGAGCAAATTCTTTCCTTTTAGACTAGACTGCTTTCGAGATTCTCATTAACTTTAAATTTGGAGTTATGGACTCCTGCTTTGGTTGTTGGGAACTCCTCTTTTTCAGAGAAATTTAGCAGATTTCACAGTGGAACTCCTGCTTTTTGGAATAAAAAGGCCTGGGAGCTCTTGCTTTCAAAATCTGAGTGAGAACCCTGCTTTGGCAGAAGAGAAGCAGAACAATTAGAACCCAGGACAATTTGATCCAAAGTAGGCAGCGCTATTCACTTGGCCACCAGGATGCTTCATGAATGGATAGAACTCAGAGTACTGTATTCTAGACTAAAAGTTTTGTTCCCTTTTTTTTTTAAAGAGAGGCAACTCGGCAGAGAAGAATTTGCTTCACTGGTATAGGAATCACTTTTTAAGGGTAATAAAGGGCAGCTCTAGTGAGTACAGTAAATGTCCTAAAATTTCGAGCTTCTGACAAAATGGCATATACAAACAGTGCACACCCAGATCATTCTGCTCCTGAAGGAGTAGTCTGATCAGGGTCTACACTGTTTGCCATTCCACTGAGTATTTTAAGGTTCAACTGCATAAAAAGCAAAATTTAGGCCATAATTGTACGGAATAAACTTAAAGCGTTCAAAATTTTAGGACATTTACGGTACCCACAACATTTGTTTTAGAGAAACAAGAAAAGTATTTATCTGGATACCCACTCTTATCTAGAGCTACATGTATGTAATGTGAGTGTCCAGATGATATTAGTTTAGAATTAGGAAGATCCTGCTCACACTGCATAGGTGCATGCTGCTCTTCTCTCTTGTTAACTCTTGTCCTGCTGAATAAATTAAGATACCACGCCCACTTCCAATTTTCAGCCAATCAGATTATTTGATCCAGATTGTTAATATAAATTCACATACTTAATGTCAAACAGTGCAGATCCAGATCAGTTGGCTTCTTCAGAAGCCAACTGATCTGGATCTACACAGTTTGCAAAGGCAGAGTATATCCGGGTTCAGCAGGACAAGGGTTAATTCCATGGTAAATAAAATTAAGATACCATATTAACACCGGTCCTGCTGAGCCCGGATTTGCAGTGTAGATCCCAGTCAGCTGGCCTATCTGGATCTGCTCTGTTTGTCATTAAGTTTATGAATTTGTATCAAAAACCTGGATCAAGTAATTTGATTGGCTGAAAATTAAACTTGGGCATAGCATCTTAATTTATTCAGCATGACAAGGGTTAATGCAAATGACTCTGATGGGTTGATGCATCAATAAATCTTAAGGGAAGTTGATACACTTTCAGGGGAGGTAACCCTGCTGAATTCTTTTTGCCTCCCTTCTGAAAAGGGTTCTACTCTGCAAGAAAGAAATGCTTTCCTTTTAGAGTAGAGAAGGGGATTGTTGTTCTAGAAAGCAAACAGAAAGTCACAAAAGTTGTCTCCCTGTCAGAATGTAGTAAAATCTACCAAGTGTAACCAGTCACCTTAACTCACAGTTACCATGACCTTGACCTTTGCTGTTTTCATATGCAATAAAAAGACTGAAAGATTTTTGTTGATTGTCATTTTGCAGGCCCCAGGACAGAACCCAACCCCTCAAGGACAGATGAGGCCACAATCCAATATGCCACCAAATCAGATGAATCAAGGTAAGATTGCCAAAGTCTGTCTTAACCCTTAAAGCGCCAATCACAACAATTGTTGTCTGCTTTGTCTTCTGCTTGTGATTTTAAAATTCATTTCTGCAAACAGTGTGGACCCAGATCAGACTGCTCCTTTAGGAGCAGTCTGATCTGGGTCCACACTGTTTGCCGGTATGCAAAAAATAGCTTTGAGAAGTTTGCAGGAATATTCAGCAGACGACATAAACAGACGACATTTTCAGATGCAGTTTTTCTTGGCACTTTAAGGGTTAAAAGAATTTAATCAGGTGTGATTTTATTTTTTTATTTTTTTTTTTAATCTTTTATTGTAGCGTAAATAATATAGAGCAAATATATTACAGGCTCAGGAGATTTGTTTTTTATTTAATTTTTTTATTATTTTTTTTTTTTATCTTTTTTCTTAAATCACCAAATTCTGTCATAAACCATTTACAGTGTGATATTTATTTATTTATTTATTTATTTTTATTTTTGTACTCTTGCACCAAAATAAGTTTTGCCTTGTCTAGGTGATTACAAAGATAAGTAACCACAACATGTTTTGGTACAAAATAATAATAATAATAATAATAATAATAATAATGAAAAAGGCTTCTAAATACTCCTTTTAACTGGACTTATGCAGAGTTAGAATTGGGACCTGATAAATACTGAATAAAATATTTAAAAGAAAATTTTAGTATACTATGCTCTGGGTCTCAAAACAAATTTTACATATAAATTATCAGCAATATTAATGAGAAAATCACAAATTAATTGAAAAATAATAATCTTCCCAATATGGCACTTTTTTCCAGCTAAAAGAATTGAAAGTTTTCTTATTTCTCCAGAAAAAAACTTATGTTGTTGGTACTCATTAGAAGTGTTTCTATGAGGTACTTTGAATGAGTACCCACAATATACCTATAAAGAACCACTTTTGTGGAGAAATAAGAAAAATACTGTGTGGATACCTATTTATCTGGAGCTATGGAAAGTCCTCTGATGCCAAGTAGTAAACAATTAAGAATTTATTCACTCAAGTTAACAAATTTAAATTGGACAATTAATTTTGATAGCAGTTGCAATGCAATAACAGCGGCATTATGAGAAAATTAAAATTGTTAGAAAATTAATTTTGAATGATTCTGCAATGACTTGGAACAAATACTGCAATGAAATATGACAATTAATCTTTCTGATCAAAGTATATATTGTTGTCATCATCAGGGGACAAATCATCACACAAATACAGTAATCATAGCTCCTGATAGAACGCAGTTTTCCAGGACATAATGTATTAACCTGAATATTGGGATACCCTACTTGTCCTAAAATTTGAAGAACTGCATTTAACCTTTACCACTCTCTGGGCTAATTAAGCAGATGACAAATAGATGATATTTTTCTTATTTTTCCCAGAAAACAGGATTTGACACTTCATGCAAATTGTCACTGTTGAACAGAGACAATTTGCATGAAATGTCAAAACCTGTTTTCAGGGGAAAATAAGAAAAATACATCAGTATGTCATCTTCTGAAAATTTTGCCCAGAATGCTAAGCGTTAACTACATAGCAACAGATAAGGCGCTTTTCATCTGAAAAATGCCAATATCTTTCATATTTCTCAACGAAAACATATGTTGTGAGTACTCATTAGAAGCGCCTCGGAGAAATAAGGAAAATATCATGTGGATACCCCCTCTTATCTGTAGCTATGTAACTACCTATTGATGTGTCTGAAAGCTGGTTAATGAGTGACAAACAGTGTAGACCCTGATTAGATGCCACATTCTGATCTTGGCTTACACTCTTTTCTCAGACCTGTCTATCCTGAAATATGGTATGTTGCTTATTTCTTGATAAATTGTATATTGAGAGCATTCAGTAGAATTTTCTTGGTGAGGCAATTCTAATTACAGTTAGCTTCCTGAGGTTATTCTAATGAGTATGCACAACATACGTGTTTGTTTTTGTGAGGAATTAAATGTAAGTTAAGTATTGAGACAGACAGGCCTGATAAGCAAAGTGTAGAAGCAGATCAGATACTGCAGTACAGGGCATCTCACCGTCTAATCAGGGTCCACAGTGTTTGTCCTCATTCAGCAATTTTAGACATACATGTATCAACCACAGACACTTGGGGTCATAATTTTAAAGGTTTAAAAAATCTTCATCATCAACATGTCATATATAGGCTCTCATGTAACAGACACTTAGGGTCATAATTTTAAAGGTTTAAAAAATCTTCATCATCAACGTCATATATAGGCTCTCATTATCTCATTATCTTCATCATCAACATGTCATATATAGGCTCTCATGTAATGAGAGCCTATATATGACGTTGATGATGAAGATTTTTTAAACCTTTAAAATTATGACCCCAAGTGTCTGTGGTACCAACTGGTAGTAAAATGCACTTGTTTAACTTTTAGAACAAGTATGGTAGAGAATTATGCTGTCTCTATATTAAGGGTAAATTCAGTAAATATTTGAAATGGATTTCCTCTTGTCTGGAGCGATGTAGCAACGGCTGCAGCTGTTTAACAAAATAGATGCTTAGTACATGAATGCTGGGTAAAAATTTCAGCAGATGACATTTTGAAATATTGTTCCTGTTTTTAGCTCACCTGAGCTATGCTCAGGATGAGCTATAGTGATCACTTTTTGTCTATCATCCATCCGTGGGTCCGTTTACATTTTCAAACGATTTCTTCTCTGAAGCCGCTGAGCCAATTTTCATATGGAGCCTCCTTAGGTTGGGGGAACGAAAGATTGCTAAAATTGTCACAGTCCGTTGACCAAGATGGCTGCCATGCCCATATATGAAAAAAAAACCTTTAAAAATCTTCTTCTCCAGAATCGAGGATGCCTTGGGACTGAATCTTTGCACAAATAATCGGGGACGGGAGATCTACCAAAGTTGCTAAAATAATGGTTGTACATTGACATCTGACCTTTTTATGCCGAGGTCAAGTTTGCTTCCCTATGCATTTGTATGGGCACCATACATTTGTATGGGAAAAATGTTGAGAATTTCAAACGACTTCTCCTCTGATGCCTCTGGGCCAGTGCTGCTCAAATGTCATGTGGAGCCTCCTTGGGACAGGGGAATGAAAGATTGTTAAAATAGTCGCGGTCCATTTACCAAGATGGCCACCATGACCATATATGGTAAATACCTTTAAAAATCTTCTTCTCCAGAACAGAGTATCCAGGGCGGAATCATTGCAGAAATCATTGGGGATGGGAGGTCTACCAAAAGTTGCTAAAATGATGGTCATACATTGACGTTTGACCTTTTTATGGTGAGGTCAAATTTGCTTCCGTATGCATTTGTATGGGCACCATACATTTGTGTGGAAAAAATGGTGATAATTTCAAATGACTTCTCCTCTGAAGCCTCTGGGCCAGTGTATTGTTCAAATTTCATGTGGAGCTTCCTTGGGACAGGTGAACGAAAGATTGCTAAAATGGTCATGGTCCATTGACCAAGATGGCTGCCATGCCCATATATGGTAAAAACCTTTAAAAACTTTCTTCTCCAGAACCAAATAAGCCCTTGGGCCTAATCTTTGCACAAATCATGGGGGACAGGGGATCTACCAAAATTGCTTAAATGATGGTCCTACGTTGATGTTTGACCTTTTTACAGCACGGTCAAATTTGCTTCCCAATGCATTTGTATGGGCCCTATACATTTATATGGGCAAAAATTTCAGAATCCATATTTTGAACATTTCTATAGTTGAATGGAAACTTGATGATGAGCATTAGAGTGCTTAGTAGACACAAATTAGCTAATTGAGCCATTAGAAAATCCAAGATGGCCGCCACAGCAGCCATCTTGAAAATCAATTTTCAACATCTCTCCCCAAACCTTTGGTCACCTTGAGCTGAAACTTGCTCTGTAGCAACAGGATGACCTGGATCGAAACCAGATAAAATTGTGTCAATCGGAAATCCAAGATGGCTGCAATGGTTCTGCTCCATTGAACAAGATGGACATCAGAGCTAAATATAGAAAATCTTCAAACAGCATCTTGTCCTTTGCCAATGGCCTGATTTCAAAATATTTGCACAGAAGTGTTTCTCCAATGGCCCTCTACCAAAATTGCAAAAGTGATTCTGCTTGGCTGAACTCAACAGAATGGCAGCCAGAGCTAAAAATAGAAAAAAACCTTTAAAAGACATCTCCTCCGCAGCCAGTGTCCTGATTTGAAAGTATTTTCACAGAAGTGTTCCTCTTATGGCCCTGTACCAAAATTGCTAAAAAAGTTCAGCTTGGCTGAAGAAACTGGCCGCAAGAGCTAAAAATCAAACAACATCTCCTCCTTGGCCAGTGGCCTGATTTCAAAATGATTTCACAGAAATGTTCCTCTTTCCCCCTTTACCGAAATTACCAAAATGGTTCTGCTCTGCTGAACAAAATGGTCACCAGAGCTAAAAATAGAAAACCTTATAAACAACATCTCCTTGGCCAGTGGCAGGATTTCAAAATAATTTCACATCAATGTTCCTCTTATGCCTCTTTGCCAGAATTGCTAAAATGGTTCTGCTCTGCTGAACAAAATGGTTGCCAGAGCTAAAAATAGAAGAAGAAAAAACCTTTAAAGGACAGAATAAGTAGATGAACCAATTAACTTTTGAAAAAAATTTGAACTTTTTTTTCACTTGTGTGGCCCTTTGAAAATTTCAGTATTTTAACCTTGTAAGCAAGACATCTCAAAAACTGCTTAAGCCATTGCCTTGATACTTGACGGGCTAATAGGAAATGTGAGTAAATGACCTGATTAACTTACAGCAGTTAACTCAGGTGAGCATTGTGGCCCATGGGCCTCTTGTTTCAAGAATATTGGGTTTGACATTTTAACCCTTGTCATGCAGAATAAATTAAAATGCCATGCCTGATTCTAATTTTCAGTCAATCAGATTACTTGATCCAGGTTGTTGATGCAAATTCACATACTGAATGCCAAATAGTGCAGATCCAGATCATTTGGCTTCTGATCTGGATCTATACTGTGTTTGCAAATGCAGGGTATATCCGTGTTCGGCATGACAGGGGTTAAGTCCTATCAGCTTGAATAATCTGTTTTAAATAAGGTATATAACAGTAAAAACCAGTCCCCGGTTATGACAGTAGTCAGAAGATACATGTATTTTTGTTATTTTTGCATCAAAACATATATTGTGAGTAGATATAGAAATAGCTTCACAAACAGACCAAGTGATTCAGATGAATTTTCCATAGCTTTAGATAAGAGCTGTACCCAGATAATTTTTTTATTATTATTATTTATTATTTCTCTACTAAATAAACAGGTTGTACATGTAGAAGTATGTTCTTTTTGTTCCCTTTAAATAAGTACCCACAGCATATGTATTTGTGGAGAAATGAGAAATGCATCAATGCTTTTGTTGAAAAAAGTCTTATCTAGAGGTTTGTTACAAAATATGTTTTGCTGCAAATACATTAGACTTTCATTATCTCAAACTCCAAGGGGCCAGAATTTTCAGTTTAACCCATTGTAGTCGGGAGACCCCGTAAAAGGGTACTTGGCAAACAGTGCAGACCCAAATCAGACGCCGCAGAATCCGGCGTCTGATCAGGGTCTCCACTGTTTGCAATTAGTTTAGCCCTTTTTTCTATAGGAATATCTAAATCTCATAGCCAGATGTACCTAAAATTGAAATTGGACTCTTCCAATATATACATGTAGTGTGGGAGATTCTATTCAGTTTACATGTACAGTGGGTTAAAATAACAGGAGTTGAAATGTTAAAAACATAAAACAAAACTAAACCAACATTATCCAAAATTAAGTTTGACTTAATGCAGCAGTTCGAGTTATCAGTGTTTGAGATAATGATATCTACCATGTAATGTAATGATGTAAACCAACATTATCCAAAATTTAGTTTGACTTAATGCAGCAGTTCGAGTTATCAGTGTTTGAGATAATGATATCTACCATGTAATGTAATGATGTAAACCAACATTATCCAAAATTTAGTTTGACTTAGTGCAGCAGTTCAAGTTATCAGTGTTTGAGATAACGATGTCTCCCGTATAAAATATATTACCCTAATAACCCTAAATATTGGTGCAGACAGACCTGAGAAACAGTGTAGCCCCAGATCAGATGCTGCAGAACACGGGGTTTGATCAGTGTCTACATTGTTTGCCGCTCATCCGGCAATATTTTAGATACATCAACAGACAGTGGAATAGACTTCTTCAAATTTTAGGACAAGTATGGTAAGGTGTCCCTATACTTAGGCTAAATACTGTAATACTTCAAGTCACCGAGGGGATTCTACTGAAGAAAATAATTTGATCTAATCATTTCACAGGAGAATCTCTTCCTTAGTTTATTGACAGGTGTCCCCAAGTGTGGAAAAATTAATTTCTGTTAGGACAAAACTCACAGCATAGATGACAAGCGAGAATTACAATAGATAGTAATTGATGGAACTTGCCACAGCTTTCTGTCAAAACTCCCAGAACATTTTGAAGAAATTGTTTGCTTGTCTGCCTGATCAATTTGATAATCAGTCACTCTGATGTGTGATTGCTGATTCTAAAGCTCTTCTGTTTCATAACACCTTTTCAGCCCTTGAAGCGCTAAGCAGTATTGTAGCAGACAACATTATACATTTTTATGTTATTTTTCAGAGACCAGGGCCCAGTTGTTCAAAACTAACAATGTCATTAGCTAACATATTCATTATTGTTTAAACTTTGGTCATTAAATATGGCATACATGTATATGCTGATATTAAGCTTGTTAAGCTAAGGGCGCTTTGAACAACTGGGCCATGTTTGGCCTTTTTTCATTTCTTGCAACTGTTAGGCCAGAGAAATTATTTGATTCTCATCCCCACCTGCCCCTAAACATCTGACCAAATAAAAATTTCTGAGGCGGAAACTTTTTCAGAGATACCTGGTAGTTGGAGGTATGCTGAAAACAGATTTTTATAACACTTTTAAGAATTACAAATGAATTATTTGTTATGAAAAGAGAATTAAAACAAGGTTTTCTTCTTTTTGCACATGATAGTTAGTGTCAGTAATCTTGTGTTGCTATGATTTACCTCTTCACTGGATGGTCCAGGAATAAAAAAAATTAAATCCATCCACCCTTTTTTTTTTTTTTTTTGTCTAAAATCTGGATGAGAATCAAATAATCAATTTTCTCTGGCCTTATGTAGGTGTAATAGTAGACATCTTTTTTTTTTGTTGTTGTTGTTTTTTTTCTCCATCCATCTGTCAATATTTGCATCAACTCTACCAACCAAGTCCATTTCTGAATAACGTTTACACCTACAGTCCTCTTACTTGACATACATTTTCTTCATAGCACGGAATGAAATAATGTAGCATCATTTGTCATCATAAAGTATATTTGACTTTCATTTTCTGTGCCAGGTCAAATGGGTTCGATGAGAATGAATCCTACAGGTGCTCAGTCCAGTTATACCCCTAAAGGAGCCCCTCAGTCACAGTCTGTGTCTGGTGGCGGCTACCAGCAGGGGCCACAGACACAGCATAATGAGCAAGGGTCAGGAAATATGATGGCTCAGAACTCGTACAGTGAGTCTAAGCTTGCCTGCATCATGTGTCTTGTATTATGTTTATGTACTGTAGCTAAGGTGTAAAAAAAAAACACAAAAAAAAAAACAGTAGCTGTATTTCCACTAACATGCTGAAAAAAAATTTGGTTGTTACGTAGGAGAAACTATTTTTTTTATTTTTCTTTTTTTTTTTTTCCAGAAAAGAACAGGGTCAGGCCTGTAATTTTATGAAAATACAGGTATTTTGTTGAGGGTCGGTGCTTTATTTTTTTATTTTGCATTTTTACTGATAAAAAATAGCAGAGTTGGGTGTTTGAAACAGGGTCGGTCATGTTAGCAGAAACACAGCTATTTTTTTTTTAGGCATAACATAGTCCCAGATAAGGTGGGTTTTTTTTTTCTACCAAAAATTGTTGATATTTTTCTTACTATTCTATGGAAACATATGTTGTGGGACTCATTAGAAGTGGCCCACAGAAGCACTTCTAATGCATACGTTTTCATGGAGAAATAAAAAAAAAAAATAAATAGTTTCCTGATACCTCTCTTATCTGGAGCTATATGAGTTAACTGTCAGTCTCTGGGCAGTTTCAACAAATGACAAACTGATGATATTTCATGAAAATTTTCTCCTGATGGTCTGGGAAAAATAAGAAAAATATTTCAAAATGTTGTCTGCTGAAAATATTACCCAGCATGCTAAGTATTAAATTGCAGCAGACGCCATTTAAAATAATTTTCTGTTAGTTTTTCATAGCTCTAGATAAGGTGGTGTTGTGTATTTTTGTTGTTGTTTTTTTTTTCTTGTTTTTTTTTTTTTTTTTTTTTTTGTTTTTTTTTTGGGTTTTTTTTTTTTCATCTGAAAAGTACTGATTTTTCGAATTTCACATAAAAATTACAGTGTGGGTACTCATTTTAAGCACCAGGTTCTAATGTGTACCTACTACATGTTGAGTGTTGAGCTACGTTTTTTGTTGTTGTTTTTTCGCGGGGGATGGGGTTGTGGGGGATTTGTTTGTTGTTGTTTTTTTTCCAGAAAAATATCTTGACAATACATTGTACATTAATATTGTCTTCGAAAAAGACGATTTGCATGAAGCATCAAGCATGTTTTGTAGGGAAATAAGAAAAACACAGCTGGTTTGTGGTCTGCTTATATTGCCCAGTTAGTGCTAAAGTTAGGAGATTGTGTTGTCTTTGAATTTACATGTATTGTATATATTCCAAATATTTGGACATTTTAACTTTTTGCCATACTTTAAATATCCTAAAATATTACTACAGTGAATGTCCTACTTTTCTGCCTAAATTTTGCTTTTTATGCAGTTGCTTGGCATGGCAGTGACAAACAGTCTAGACCCTGATCAGAGTGCTCCTTCAGGAGCAGTGATCTGGGTCTGTACTATTTGCTTATGCCATTTTTTCAGAGACATCGGTGTATGAAATTTTAGGACATTAACCACACCCAGTAATATGTCTTTGTAATGTCTGAAAAACTGCTGGATGACTGGCATACAGTAAAGACCCTGATCAGGTGAGTTCTTCAACATCTAATCAAGGTCTTCTGTTTGCTCAGGCAGTCTGTCAGAATACTTAGGGTAAATACCATATTTTAAACCTTTTTAATCATGATTATGACGATTTATTGGGAGTATGTTTGCAGTGCTTGTTTTTTTCCTAGAAGTAGAAATTGCATAATACACTTCAACCTCTTTATAACATGGTGCATTATAACACGGTTTTGGATATAACATGGTTAAAGATGGATCCCAAAAATGCATAGATTACATTGAAAAATTACCATAAATGGTCATTTTTCAATATAATCTATACATTTTTGTTTGGATATAACACGGTTGTTTATACTAACACGGTTTATGCTATGGACCCCAACAACAGTGTTATAAAGAGGCTGTGGTGTAATTTTATCTACCTTATGCCATTAAAAAACAACAACAAAAAACAGAGAAACCAGTTGATATGTCTTAAAATCGCTGGATTAGTGGCAAACAGTTGATTAGATACTACATTCTGTGGCTTCTGATGATGGTCTATGCTGCCTGTTCAGAAATTACCCATAACGAAAACAAGCCTATTCAAATACATTGAAAATTTCACCACCAAAAACTTCAAGTTTTCAGATAAAAATTCTGATATTTTTCTAATTTCTGCTCAAAACATAGATTGTGGGTACTCATTAGAATTGTCTCGCTGAGGTGGTTCTAACAACTACCCACAATCTATGTTTTTGAGCAAAAATAAGAAAAATTATGTATACCCCTGTAAACCCCAGTTTTACTATATAAAAGTGGGGTTTAATTGGGTCAGAATTTTATAGGCATGTTTTCGTGAGCCTAACATAAGGGCCTGTAGAAATAAAATTTTATGTACCATAAGAAAAAAAAAATCAGAAAATGAATTCCCAAAAGCACCATGTTCATGGAAGAAAAGAAAAGAATGAAGTATAGCCTGTTGTTTTGTTACATTTTAACCCTTTCACCCCTAAATGTCTGGAGCATTTTGTCTCTGAATTTGGACACATCCATTGGAGCAAATACCAGTTTCAAGTAAAATTCAGAAACAGAATTGCAAACAGTGTGGATCCTGATGAGACAGCGCTCGTTCTCATCTGGATCTGCACTGTTTGCAAAGGAATTTGTATTGGTCTGCAGGGATGAAAGGCTTAAAGGACTAATATTGGTAATAGTATTTGTAACATACAGTAAATGGGCAGATAAATCATTGCATTAGATAAGATATTTGAGGTGATATTATGATATTTTGAGATAATAAATTTTTTGTTATTTTTGCCCCAACTAGAACAGATCTGGTTGACTCGCCAAGAGGATTTTGGCAATTCTCCGCAAAATGTTTTGGTGCAAAAATAAATTAAAAAAAATATTTTCTGAATATTCCCCTTAACTGGAGATATTTGTGTATGAATATGATGGATATCCCGCATGTGCCTTGTTTTGTTTGAGTTATCTCCCTCAGTTCTTGATAAGGTGCTTTTTTTTCATTACGAAAACATGCCTATTCAGATATATTGAGAATTTTACCACCAAAATATGAAAATTTTCAGATGAAAAATTCTGATATTTTTCTTATTTCTGCTCAAAACATAGATGGTGGGTACTTGTTAGAACTGCCTCGATGAAGCGGTTCTAACGAGTACTCACAATCTATGTTTTTGAGCAGAAATAAGAAAAATAATGTATACCCCCTGTAAACCCCAGTTTTACTATATAAAAGTGGGGTTTATGGGGGGTCAAAATTATATAGGCATGTTTTCGTGATGTCAACCAAAAAGTACATGTATGGAGAGTTTTCTTATTTCATAACAAGAAACATGTTGTGGGTACTCATTAGAAGTGCCTCAGAGAGGCACTTCTAATGAGTACCCACAACATAGGTTTTCATGGAGAAGTAAGAAAAATATCTACCTGATACACTATCTTATCTAGAGCTATGAATTTCCAGTTAGAACATTTTAGCAATGCCATTAGAAAAGGTGTAATCAGAGCATACTAAGGCTGGCACAATTAATCGAATAATCTATTAATTGATCGATAAATTCTACAAAAATGATTATCATTACTGATTTGCTAATAATCGATCATTTGATTTCTGTCTTTGTTACTTTACCATATTTACCCTTAGTATTCAGAAACCTCAACTCCTTACCATACTTAATCTAAAATTTGAACAAGTACAGTGTACTACAAACTGTTGTGTTAAAAATAGCTGGATGAGTGGCAAACAGTGTAGACCCTGATGAAATGCCGCGTTTGCAGCATCTCATCAGGGTCTACACTATTTCCTCAGGCCTGTCTGACCAAATACATACAATAAAGCATAACAAATGGTAAGAGTCATGCTCAGACAGGTACAATTACAACCAAATCTTCAGTGATTACTAATCGATTATAGATCACAATGGCAGGACTGATAATCGATTATCTTTTCAGCTCCGATTAGCCAGCCTTAGAGCATTCCTGTGCGATAATTCTGTGACCAAACTATGAATGCCCTGATCAGACTGCATGACAGTGCAGCTAATCTGGGCCTTCCCAGGCTGCATAAGCCAGGAAGGCAAATATTCATGTGAAGATATGTTTTGTTTTATCACAGCAAAGCATATCTTCAGTAACAAGAATTTTACATGCATAGCCTCAGATAAGGGGCTTTTTATTAAATTCATCCTAAAAACACCAAGCAAAATTTGTACCACATTCTAAAAAAAAAATTTTTTTTCAGAGAAAGTAAGTCTTGATATTTCTTGTGAATCACCTGCCAAGCAGGTGATTCATATGAAATGTCAAGACTTATTTTCTTTGAAAAATAAAAAAAAATTAAAAAACATTTCAAAATGTGACACTAAAAATTTTTTTTGAGAGAAAATAAGTCTTGATATTTCATGTGAATCATCTGCCAAGCAAATGATTCACATGAAATATCAAGACTTATTTTCTTTGAAAAGAAAAAAAACATTTCAAAATGTTGTCTGCTGCAGCCTGCAGTTGTGATTGGTGTTTCAAGGGTTTAAACATATTGATGTTTGTCTTATATCCACAAAAAAAAAAACGATGTTGCGGCCAACTTGCGGGTACTCATTTTAGATGAATACACACAACATACATTTTTGTGAAGAAGTAAGAAGAATGTCAATAACTTGGTTATCCAGAGCCATGTAGAGATCGTAAATAACCCATTGTAGACTGAATAGACTCTCCCACACTATATATTGGAAGAGTCCAATTTCAATTTTATGTATGTCCGGTTATGAGATTTATACATTCCTAGAGAAAAATGGCTAAATTTTTTGCAAACAGTGGAGACCCTGATCAGAAGCCGCATTCTGCGGTGTCTGATGTGGGTCTGCACTGTTTGCCAGTTACCCTTTTACGGGTCTCCCGACTACAATGGGTTAATTATTGTTTCAGGGATGGGAAACTTCAGGATTAATCCTGATTTCAGGATTGAGAACTTTTCTGTTAAACATGAAATTTCACTTTTATGCATGTTCACAAGTCCATCTTTTAGTGTCAAAAGTAGTTATTTTGGTTAATATATGCCTGAAATAACTTTAAAAACTAAATATTAAACTAATTATTAGTTTTAAAGCTCCAGAAAAGAGGGGGTATTCATGTAATAATTTTCTTATTTCTCATTTCTCAATAAAAACATGTTGGTACTCATTAGGGGACTTCTAATGAGTACCCACAACATATATTTTTATTGAGAAATAAGAAAAATATAAGTAGGTTTTTTGATGAAAAAAAAAAGGAAACCCTGTTCTTGAGCTATGCATTGTTTTATTATAGTTTCGCAGTCCTACCTGGGGAAAGTATTTCAATTTCAGAACCTAATTTTCAGGTTTTAGGATTGATTATTAGTGACTATTTTTACCCCTGTTGTTAATTCGTTTAAATTCTATTCTGAATGAAATTGCTATGTCTTGTATTGTTTGCATCATGCGCTGAACACTAATGAGCTCGTAAAGCTAACAACGCTTTGAACAACGATGCACTGAATACTTACCTTCTGAGCTTTACCGTATTTCCTCTAAATATTGGGACACCTTAACTCCTTACCATTCTTGTCCTATAATTTGTTAGTCTAGTCCATTACCTGTTGATGTAATTAAAATATTGTTCGACAAGTGCCAAACAGTGTAGACCCAGATCAGATGCTGCATTCTGCAGCATCTGATCTGGGGCTACACTGTTTTGCTCAGGTCTGCCTGTTCCAGTACTTAGGGATATTACGGTATTCATTGCATCGTAAATTTAACATTTTAAAATAGTTTGTTTTTTGTTTGTTTCTTTTACTTTTGGGGGTGGTCGGGTGGTGCGAAGGTGCTGTGTATCTTACATCACTGGGGCGTCCAACTGATATTGGCTTACAGTTGGGCAAGGCCTGCTATCCTTGTAGTGGGTAAGGGTAGAGGGGGAATGTTTTTATTTCTTCTGTTTCTTCACTTTCATTCCTGTTCCTCTTTCTTCCCTGTCCCTCTCTTTCATCTCCTCTACTCTCTCTTCTATGTCTTTTCTCCCTTTCTCTGGGAGACGACACAAAATGACCCTCAAGGGTTGACGTGTCGTTAAACCCCAACACAATCAATCAATCTTTTACTTTTTCCAGAAATCAGGGTTTGATTAGACAGTTTGCATGACATGTCAGGTCCTAATTCCTTGAAAAAAAAAAAAAAAGAAAAAACTACACCACAACCTCTTTATAACACTATTATTGGGGTCCATAGCATAAACCGTGTCAGTTAAACAAATGTGTTATATCCAAACAAAAATGTTTAGATTATACTGAAAAATGACCATTTATGGTCATTTTTCAATATAATGTATACATTTTTGGGATCCATCTTTGAACCGTGTTATATCTAAAACCATGTTATAACTAACCGTGTTATAAAGAGGTTGAAGTGTATCATTGTTGGTCTGCTTAATTTGCTCATAGTATGATACAGGTCATGTAAAACTTTACCTGGAAATGTTTCTGGACCCTAATTGTCAAAATTGTATCTTATGCCAACATAGCTGCAGAAATTTTCCACAAAAACATACATTGTAGACACTCATTAGAGACACAGGGTTTTCGTGGAAAAATTAAGAAAAATGTCAATAGTTTTGGGTCCAAATGAGTGCCTTATTAACCCTTCTCTTGCTAAACATGACATGCCCTGTCTTAGCAAACAGTGTAGATCCAGATCAGTTGGCTTCTGAAGAAGCCAACTGATCTGGATCTGCACTGTTTGTCATTAAATATGTGAATTTCTATCAAAAACCCGGATCAAGTAATATGATTGGCTGGAAATTAGAAGTGGGCATGGCATCTTAATTTATTCAGCATGAGAATATTTGTAGTCATTGTAGTTGGGAGACCGATAAAAGGGTAATTGGCAAACAGTGCAGACACAGATCAGATGCCGCAGAACATGGCATCTGATCAGGGTCTCCACTGTTTGCAAATAGTTTAGCCATTTTTCTCTAGGAATATGTAAATCTCATAGCCGGGTGTACCTAAAATTGAAATTGGACTTTTCCAATATATAGTGTGGGAGAGTCTATTCAAAGCACTGATAGCACTGGTGGGTTGATTGTCTTTGTAGGTTTGGAAAATGGTCCTGAACAGGGACTTAAGATTGTTTCATTTAACCCTCAACTTCCTGTAATTTAAACAAACAGTGCAGACCCCAATCAGATGCCACATTCTGCAGTGTCTGGTCTGGGTCTGCATTGTTTGCCAATGTCCCAAATGTGCCAGTCCAGGTTTTACAGATGACTCTCTATCAACAGCACTCTGACATCACAGCGACAAGAATAGTGCAGCTATAATTAACCGTTACCTGGATTTTGTCTAATGCACTGTTTGATTACATTGGTCAGTGATAATCTCTTGGACAACTACCTAAAGGAACTTTTGGCATTTGTATTCTACAGCTCGATTGTAAACAATCAACCCAAAAATATCAGCTGCTTTTAGAGGCTTAATTACAATGATTACATTTGTCTTGTTGATGTCTGTCTCTGAAATAAACGTCAAAAAGATTGCCTTTGGAAACAAAAAACACACCACAGATCAGAAAATGGGAGTCTTGGTTTTATTGAGACTCTTCATAAGCAGTAATGAAGTTTGCAACACTGCTTACGCCCTCTAGCTTATACATGAGCAGAACTCCATCTTCAAATGTACCATAATGGGCCCAATGATCCCAAAGGAAATGAAATATAATCTGCACTATGGTAAAATACAGGGAGAGGTTCTATCGCCGCTACACGGCACTAATACCAGTTGCAGTGTAGTAAAATAAATGTCAAAAAGATTGCCTTTGGAAATAAAGAACACACCACAGATCAGAAAATGTGAAAGTAGTTTTTCATGTAGTATTCTGTTCAGGAGATAATCTGTTCTTATTGAGGAATCTGTATGGTTGCAAAACTTGGCTACCCACAACATATGTTTTTGTGAAGAATAAAGAAAAAACCAGTTCTTTTCAGTTGGAATCAAAGGGCTGAATAGCCCTGAAATGACAGATTCTATGAAAAACTAATAAATTCCTGGTATCATTCTGTTCTCCATTTAAATTTGTGAGACGCTTCTTCGTCGAAAAAAAACGAGCTATAGCGAACAACAAAGGTGCTGATCAGCCTGCGCAGACGTGCAGGCTGATCTGCGCCTTTGTTGTTAGCACATATATTAAGGCGGGTTTTCTCAGCGACTCTCGCCATAGATCAAGCACAAGTTGCACTACTTTTGTATGGACAGCTCTTCAATGGCGTACTAATATACACACATTGAAACATTGGGTCTACTTTTGTGTGCGGATAAATACGAAATTGAATAGTAGTCAAAGTCACTTTCTCTAAAACCGTGCGTGGCAACGAAGAATGACAGATAGAATCTGTCATTAAAAAGTACCTTATTATGGAGCTATATGCCTGTTCATTTGTATGTAATGAGATACATTGTTAAGTCATGATTGATAGTATAAATAGGCTCTTGGGACATCTGCCTCATCTTGCAGGATATCATTTTTACCATAAATATTAAAACACTTTAACCATGGTCCTGCTGAACCAGGATATCCCTTGCCTTTGCAAACAGTGTAGATCCAGATCAGTTAGCTTCTGAAGAAGCCAACTGATCTGGATCTACACTGTCTGTCATTCAGTATGTGAATTTGTATCAACAACCTGGATCAAGTAATCTGATTGGCTGAAAATCATAAGTGGGCATTGCATTTTAATTTATTCAGCATGACAAGGGCTAACCTAACCATACTTTCAGTTGTTTTATTTAATTTGTGCCAATTTTTCACCTTTTGATTGTAGACTTACAGCATTTTTCATAGACAAGTGGTTAATCTTGTATGAAAGATCTGTTGCATAACTTTATGATCAAGCAATAAAATTTTGTATGCATCTTCTAGAAATGTGTATGCAGGGTCTTTGAAGTTAATGGAAAAATTAGAACTTTGTTACCTGAAAGCAGATATGAGAAATAACCTAAATAAGTTAAAACCTTCAACCAAAGGAAAGTTAACTCTTATACTTTTGGCAGGAGGTAACTTTATAGTTGAATTTTAACTTAACCAAGTTATAAATTCTCTCAAAATTTTAACCTTTAGAAGTTATACTCCTGACTGCTTACTAGCTGTTGATGTGTCTAAAAAGTGCTGAATGAGTAGGAGACAGTGCTGAGACTGCTGGCCCAGACAGATGCTGCAATTCTGTCCAAAAAATTTTAACAAGTCCATATTACTATCTGTTTATGTATCAAAATAAGTGCTGGATAATCAATAAACAGTGCAGACCTGATCAGACACACATTCTACAGCATTTGATCTGGGTCTACATTTTTTGCTCAGGCCTGTCTGTCCCAATACTTAGGACAAATACTGTACTTTACTTCTGGAGGTTAAATGTACGTGACAAATTTTTAGATAAGAAGATTTTTCAAGTACTTTGTCCTTAATTATCATTGAATGGCTGTAGGTGATAAATTTTAAAATATTGTTTCCATAAACAGATTAAAGGAAGATTGATAGACACAGACTGGTGTAAGAGAAATAAATCCAACTGCATCATCAAATTTGAAATTCACACTTGTAGATAGCAGAGTTATTCTAACTCTTTCCCCGCTAGTCATGACTTTTGATACCTGCTGATAACCTTTGAAAACAGCCCCGACAAAACATTGGGCCTGATCTGGATTCAAATTGTTTGACACTCTGGTGGTATTCCTGAAAGATTTTTTGAAAAAGTTAATTTTAAAAAAAAGTTAACAGACCACAAAAAAAGCATGCAAATATTACCCAGAATGCAAATAGTTAAAAGTTTTGATAGTTTTCTTTTTTCTCTATGAAGACAAATGCTGTAGTATTCTGAGCTACCTTAGAGATGTTATTCTTAACCCTTGTCATGCTGAATAAATTAAGATGCCACGCCCACTTCTAATTTCCAGCCAATCAGATTACTTGATCTGGGCTTTTGATAGAAATTCACATATTTAATGACAAACAGTGCAGATCCAGGTCAGTTGGGTTCTTCAGAAGCCAACTGATCTGGATCTACACTGTTTGCTAAGACAGGGCATGTCGTGTTCAGCAAGAGAAGGGTTAATAAGTATCCAGAACATACATTTTCACTGAGAAATAAAAAAAAATGACAGAAATTTTATAAAAGCACACTATCTGGAGACAAAGTACCAAAGTAATCTGAGCTCTCTGAACAACCATTTGTTGGAGTATGCAGAAAAGATGTCAGTAAGTAATTTAATTTCCAGAGATTACTTTTGATCTGAAACTTGGAACAAATTCCTTTGATAAATTAAAATGTCTAAAAAGCCAGATGGTGACAAGAAATTTTAAAGTTATTTCGCATAGGCATGTTAAATTTAGATAGAAGTGGAAGAGACCCAACAAGGGACTCAAGACACAGGTTTTAACCCTCAAATTGCCAAGACAACCTGTATCTGAAAATGTCATCTGTTTATGTCATCAGCTGAATATTCTTGCAAACTTTTCAAACTTATTTTTGCATTCAGGCAAACAGTGTGGACCCTGATCAGACTACTCCTAGAGGAGCTGTCTGATCTGGGTCCACACTGTTCACAAAAATGACTTTTAAAATCACAAGCAGATGACAAAGCAGACGACAATTGTTGTGAGTGGCTGTTTAAGGGCTAACCTTTTCTGTGCAAAATCTAAATGTCACAAGACAACAGTTAAAGATGTTTTATTGTTAATATTATTATTATTATTTATTTATATATTATAATTATTATTATTATTATTATTATTATTCTTTTCTGCTGAAAATAAGGCTTGCTATTTCATTTCAAGAGATACAACTTTAATGAAGTGTCAAATAAAGCTTGTAATGGTTGCCTTGAAAACACTGAAGTGGCAAGCCTTATTTTATGTGAACAAAAAAAAATAATTCTTCGTCATCTTTTCATCATATTACTACTTTGAAAAAAAGTGAGGTCATGGTCATGGACTTGGAAATTTTATGGTAAAGTTTTTGGTTTAAGTTTCAGAGACAAATAGCTTCTTAACCACTGAATTAATCAAGTTTATACTTTGACAGATGTTAGACACTAACTACATCACTGTCAGTGACCTTGAGGTTTAAGGTCAAGGTCACAGGCTTTTATTTTATGTTCCACTTTCTGGTCAAAGTTTTCTAAGACCAGTGCCTCTTCAATGTCTGCATTTATTAATTTCATACCTGGACTGATGTTAGAGACTGGTTTGAAGTGTTATCTTTTACAGGCCCTGCCATCCCTCAATGCCCTTGAAGTCAGTGTCAGGTCTTGGGAAATTTTACATCAAAATGTTTGATGAATTATAATTGCATGGAACTTTACAGTGTATCTGCTTGACAAGTAGTATACACTGGACATCAGTAACGGACAATAAGAGCTATTATCAATTTCATCACCAAGAAATCTGAATTGGTATAAAAATTAACGACTATTTTCTTAAGCCAAATCCATGATAATACCATTGACCAATCAAATACTGGCGAAAATTTAGAGGGCAGTGCCCATGAACAGTCAATAAACCACTAATACAAATTGATTTCAAAAACCATCTGACTGCATTGTTGAAGGCTGCCAATCTTATGCAAAAAAGCGATGGTGATGTGCATTTCCATCCTCCATCATGTCAGAACAAAAATGTTTGAAAGAAACAACTAATCCAAGAGAGAAAAAAATAGGTAGTGGCATTGTTTCCGCCAACAGATGATTGGTCATGTGATTGTAGTCCACATGTCTCAATTCTGATTTGATTAATGGATTGGAGAATTTAGGATTCACTATGAAATTGAATTGTATGATAACATAGCTTGCAAGACTGGCAGCTTCTCTGTAGAAGCTGCCATTTATGCTAGCTGTGCTATCATACATAAGCTCTGTATTGTCCCCAGAGTATACTACTTGCCTAGCAGATACACTGTAAAAATCCAAGGTGTAAGTCAGACAATTTAATCTTTTGTACAGACTACTTTTTGGTTTATAACTGAAATTTTGAACATTTTAATAAACTAAAAAATTTCAGCATTTAACCCTTGTCCTGCTGAACCCAGATATACCCTACCTTTGCGAACAGTGTAGATCCAGATCAGTTGGCTTCTGTCATTAAGTATTTGAATTTGTACCAACAACTTGGATCAAGTAATCTGATTGGCTGAAAATTAGAAATGGGCATGGCATCTTAATTTATTCAGCATGACAAGGTTAACTTTGAAAATGTCAAATTTTCTTGAAGCCAGTTCTCATCCTAACGTTAGACATGTAGAGACATACAGTCAATCTTCTTTATACAGACACTCAATTCAACGAAAAAATTCATTATACATGTAATGACAATTTGAATATCATGAAACCTTCGTTCCCTCGAGGTGACAGTTAATGGGAAATTATGCAAGAATATTGTATTAAATCTTCAAGCAACATATGTTTTGGATATTTGTGAGGATTGCCTCACTGAGGCAATTCTAACAAATATCCAAAACTAATGTTCTATTAGGAAATCTGAATAAAACAAGGTCTTTCTTACATATCATTCTGTCCATTAAGGATTCTTTACAACAGCAAATTCATTTTAATGGCACCATTTTTAGGAACAAATGATGTCTTTGTAACGAGGGTTTACTGTAGCTCAAGATAGGGTACTTTTTTTCATCTAGATGTTATCAATATTTTTCTTATTTCTTTAAGAAAGTATACCCAATGCCATTAAAAAAAGGCATCATCTATTTTAGATATACATAATTATTTCATTTGACACCGACCATGGGTCCCACAGGGTATGCCTCACCCCCTCCAGTTCATATAATTTTATCTCAGGAACCCTTCAGAACCCCTACTCTAAACCATATATGTTGTTGTTCCTTATGATAAGACACATTCAATGACACCGACCATGGGGAGGGGGGGGTGGGGGGGGTATGAAATATGTATATCTAAAATAGATGACGCATTTTCAATGGCATTGAGTATATGATGTGGGTACGGTAAATGTCCTAAAATTTCGAACACTTTATTCCATACTATTTTGGCCTAAATTTTTATTTTCATGCACCTGTTGTTTAAAATACTTAGTGGAATGGCAAACAGTGTAGACCCTGATCAGCGAGTCTGATCTTGGTCTGCACTGTTTGCATAGGTCATTTTATCAGACACTTTGGTGTTCGAAATTTTAGGACATTTACTGTAGTCATTAAAAGCACCTCAACAAGGCACTTCTAATGAGTACCCACAACATGTTTTCATGGAGAAATAATGAAATAGTTGTCTTACTACCCCTCTGATCTAGGGCTGAGTCCAAAATTAGAAATGCATCACAGAGACATTCTCTTTTACTCTTAGTCTGCTGAAGGTGATTGAATTTAGCAGCTGACAAAAATTACCGATTTTCTTTTCCTGAAAATAAGACTTGACATTTCATGTGAATGGTTTTCTCAGGATATGATCCATGTAATGCAGAACTCTGTTGTCTGAAAAAAAAAAAAAAAAATATATATATATATATATATATATATATATATATATATATATATGGATTGGATACATCCTGTGGTATTTCAGCAATTTTACAAGAGAGACAAGTTTTGTGACTCGTTATTTGTTTTCCAACACCTGAAAATGGGTCTACTCTTAAGGGGGGAGCTAATTCTTTCTTTTGAGAGTAGAGCCTGTTTAGAAGGGAGCAAAAACAATTTTGACTCCCCTGAAAATGTATCAATTCTCGTTAAAGGCTCCATATTCCTCAAAAATAGACATTTTAATCCAAAAAAGGTTTAATAAATTGATAAATAGTATAAATATGATCACAGAAATGTGGCATCTAACAGCCTGTAAAAATTCAGTTAGTCTCTTTTTTTGATCTGGGTCAAAAATGAAATGTTTTATGGTATCTCTGAATTAATGTTTAAGGTGACATTAATTCAGAGATAGGATAAAAAATCATTTCATTTCAAGAACGAGAGACTAACTGAAATTTTGTAGGCTATCAGGTGCCACATTTTATGATTGTATCAATACCATATATCAAGTGGCATATAAGAAGAACTTCTTATATGCCACTTGCATTTGTCAATTTATTAAACCTTTCTTGACCAATAAAATGTCTATTTTTGAGGAATATGGAGCCTTTAACCCATGTCATGCTGAATGAATTAAAATGCCAAGCCCACTTCTTATTTTCAGCCAAACAGATTACTTGATCCGAGTTCTTCATTCATACTCAAATACTTGATGATAAACAGAGCAGGTCCAGATCAGTTGGCTTCTTAGGCCAACTGATCTGGATCTGCACTGTTTGCAAAGGCAGGGTATATCGGGTTTCAACAGGACAAGGGTTAAGCCGTCTGCAGTAGGTAATGGGTACATGTATAGTAAAACGTATGGCTTGAAGCTAGCTTATATAGATCTTTGCTGTTCCCATATGCTCCAAGAGACCTTTTCTCATTATGTATCCTTTAACCCTTCTCATGCTGAATAAATTAAAATGCCACGCCCACTTCTAATTTCCAGCCAATCAGATTACTTGGTCCGAGTTTTTGATAGAAATTCACATATATAATGACAAACAGTGCAGATCCAGATCAGTTGGCTTCATTCAGCAAGAGAAGGGTTAAAAACACATTGGTGGGCAACTTTTAATGGGAACCCATGACATAGATTATTTTGTTGTTTGTTGGTTTTTTGTTGTTTTTTTTTTTGAGAAATCTGCACACCCCTTTTACTGCAACTATGAATTTGGGAGGTGGCAGATCAATTAGAGCCCTTGTTGTCTGTTTTCCAGGTCAGAATATGGGTAATATGGGAAATCCACAGTTCAGTGGTCAGCAGCAGCAAGGTTTCTCAAATCAACAGAATCCAATGATGAATCAGGCAATGCCACAGAATCAGCCAATGTCATCACAACAGCCTATGATGCCTCAGAATCAGCCCATGATGTCACAGAATCAGCCCATGATAGAAAAGAGTCAAACTATGTCATCACAGAATCAGCCAATGATGTCACAATCTCAACCCATGATGTCACAGAACACACCAATGATGTCACAGAATCAGCCTATGATGTCACAAGGTCAGTCAATGCCATCACAGAATCAGCCCATGATGTCACAGAATCAGCCAGCAATGTCACAGAACCAGCCTGTGATGTCACAGAATCAATCGGGGATGTCAACAAGTCAGCAGATGATGACACAGAATCAGCCTATGATGTCAGGAGCACCGGTCAGCCAGAGTAACCCAATGATGTCTTCTAGGCAAATGCTGCCTCCTGGACCTTATAGGAGAACACAAATGCAAGGTATAATTTGACATTCTGAATCTGCAGGAAAATCAGCAAATAAAAAGTTGTTTAGCTGAACTCTTAAGCACTATGATAAAGATGAAAAGCATTCTAGATTATCTGTTAATGTTAAAATCAAATGTCTACATAAAATATTCCTTTGTCTCCCTCTCATTAGAAGTTGAAGATTAATTACATCATTAATGTTACAGCTCCCCTACCACCACTCCCAACCCAAACCCCAACCCCAATCAAGGCTTTATAGTAGATGCCAGGTGCCTCTTAAGCAGAGCTGTCAGTAAATTCTGGCAGAACTTGAGTTCATCATTTAACCAAACTGCAAATTCAGAGGCAGTGTTTCAACATGGCTGAAATATTATGGCAGAAAATTAACCAAAAAAAATCTGAATACTCACCATAGTTTAGCCTTGTTATACTACTATTCATTTATAACACTACCATTATGTGGACTCCAACCATAGTGTTATAAATAGGTTACATTTACTGCACAACACATGAAAAGGGCTCTTATGCAATTTACGGACAATGCAGGCCTAGATCAGCCTGCACATTTTGCACAGGCTGATCTAGGCCTGCATTGTCTGCTCACCGAATCAGTGGATACTGTAGTATATGTTGACAGAGAATTCCCAGACTCCACGGATGTGCCTGCTGATTTTGACCTTTGCTGTTTGAATATCATGATATGACATAAGAGGGCTTTTCCCACATTGTGTGTCCTGAAGTTCTACTGGCTAATAGTTAACATGTTGTACTCAGGCTTTCAAGTAGGCCCTACTTTTCCTACTTTTCCCTACTTTTTTGTGCTCCTACTTTTCCCTATTCTCTGAAAATGCCCTGCTTTCCCTACTTTTTAGTCCAAAAATATTTGAAGTGACCAAAAATTATATTTTTTTTACCTTGCTCATTTGCTCGCTCGGAGTTTGTAAAAATCAGACCAACTTTATCTGAGCAGCCACAATGCAAAAGTTTATGAACATTTTTTTACTTCAGTTTGAACTCCTTTCTTAGAACATTTATTTTGAGATTTCCTTTTCATGGTAATGTAGTGTTATTGTTCAGAGAAAACTTTGTTTGCTTATTATATCTTTTTCTAAGTCTTAAAACAATCAGAACATCGCTTATATCCCTGCTTGTCATGATTGAAATTCCTTCTTTCTTTTTCCACAATTTTGAGCCCAACTTTATCCCCACTTTTTCAATGGAGGGCACTTAAAAGCCTGTGTATTATTAATCAGCTAAGTTATTATTGTTTTAATATGTGCCAAACAGCCTGCAACATACCACTGCAATGTTTGGCGTGATTTCTATATGTTTTTGGCTTGGGCATTATACAAGGGCCTATACTGAAAGTTACAAGGATTTAGAGCATAAAAAACCGAGGGATTCTGTGGGGCTGATATTTTACAGTATAAATTCTGCCAACATGTACAAAGAAAAATGCAGTTGAAAAGTTAATTGATAAAAATGTCATGAAATGGATGTTTTCATACTGGTTCTGTTACAGGTCCTCGGCCAGTCATATTGGCTTTTGGATGGCTGTATTGGCACTCAGCATGGCCTCAGGCCAATACAGCCATCCTCAGACCAATAGGTCTGACCTAAGACCTTTAACAGGAGAAATATGGAAACATCCATTTAATAACATTATGTTATTTAGGACAGCAATTTGGACAACAGAACTTCCCTAATCAACAGCAGTATGGTGGACAGAATTTCGCACCTGGTGCTCAAGGCCAGGGGAATTTCCCTCAAGGTCAAGGTTACAATCAGAACATGGGACAACAACAGTATGGACAGTTTCAAGGTCAAGGTCAGAGATTCCCTGGCTACAATCGCCCACAGGGAAACATGAGTCAGGGTGGAAATATGCCAGGTAGTAGTACGTAGTGACTAGCTTTTTATGGTGTGAAGAATTACTGTGTTAATGTGCAGTTTAAAACTGATTTTTGTAGTTCTGAATATTTTGAGCTGTATCAGCCTGTGGTCATGTAAGCATAGCTCCAGATAGCTTTTTTTTCAGCCAAAAAGTACTAATATTTTTCTTATTTTCCTTATTTCTCCATGAAATATATGTTGTGGTATTCATTAGAAGCACCTTGCCGAGACGCTTCTTCTGAGTACCCACAGCATGTTTTCATGGAGAAATAAGAAAAATATTAGTCAGCTCTAATTAGCTCAAATTCCAGGGCACCATAATATTTGGTTGAGATAATGGTACTTTGAGCTAAAAGGAGTTGAATATATGAAAAGTACAGCAAACCAAACCAATATTGCCTATATTTAGTTTGATTTAACCAGAAGTTTGAGTTATCAGCCAATGGGAGTCAACGGCATGTGGATACTTGCTCTTGTCTGGAGCCATGTGTTAGACATAATCTTTTTCATTAATATCATTTTTTTATCATTTCTATGTATTAACAAAACTTAAGTGTACAAAATGTTAAAGTAAATTCCAATACACAATGTACTGTGGTATTATTTGAATCAGAAATAATAAGAATGCCTGAATGAAGTCTGTGTATGTTTAGGTCAGATGTCTCAAGGACAGATGGGTAACATGGGCAATCAGATGCCAGGTCAAGGCCAAATGATGCCTCAGATGCAAGGGCAGGGAATGATGGGAGGTCAAGGTCAAATGGGATCTCAAATGCCAAACCAAGGCTCAGGTCAAGGTGGTCCTATGCCAAATACTTCTTCTATGGGAGGACCTATGCCAAGTCAGGGATCCATGGGAGGTCAGATGTCAAGTCAAAGTTCAATGGGAGGTCAAATGCAAGGCCAAGGTCAAATGTCAACTCAAGGTCAGCCTCAAGGACAAAGCCAAGGCAGTTTTGGTGCTTATAATTAATCTTGATACTCTGGTATATAATTGTTATATGCTTGAAATGTCATGACCTACAAGAGACGGTGACTGTTATGGTTCTAATTTCCTTTCTAAACAACTTTCTTGGGAATTATATATGTACTTAAGTTCCTTTCCCATGTTTTTTGCTTTGCATGATATAAGAATTAGAGAAATTGCAAAATTTATTATGTTAGTCATACAAACATTATAAATTCGAAGAAAAAAACAAAACAAAAGTGACAAAAGTTTGTTGCTGCAAACCTGTAAGGCAATGGGCATTAGCAAATTTTAAAAAAAATAAATCTGGTCATTACAAAAAAAAATGGGTTTACAGAATGATTTTATATTTAATACACTATCATGGAGACTTAAGATTTCTCAGTTTCTCTTCATTTGCTGGAAAACTTTGAACAAAGAAATTACTTACTTGGGTGACAAAATCATAGCGTCATGACAATACAGAACAGGCACATTATCATATATGTAACCAGTATAGAACACGTTGACCTGCATAATAATTATCATAGCTCTAGATAAGGCTGTTTTAGCCAAAACATATTGATTTTTTTTTTTTCATTTCTCCATGAAATAGTATGATGTTGGTGCTCAATAGAAGGAATTTGGCAAGGTTTTTTTTTATGAGTACCAACGATATTTGTTTTGATAGTAAGGGTCGTAACTAGTGTTGTTAGAACGTGGCCTGACCCCTTTGTATCATTTATATCAGGGATGGGAAACTTCAGGATTAATTCTGGTTACAGGAATAAGAACTTTCATTTTAAGCAAGAAATTTCACTTTTACACTTGTTCACTCTTTAAGACCATCCTTTTGTGTCAGAAGTAGTTATTTGCTTTATATTTGCCTGAAATAGCTTTACAAACTATTAAACTAATTATTAGTTGTATAGCTCCAGATAAGATATTAATTTTCTGATTTCTCAATAAAAACGTATGTTGTGAGTACTCATTAGAAGCACCTCCCAGAGATGCTTCTAATGACTACCCACAACATATGTTTTTATTGAGAAATAAGAAAAGTGTTGATAGTTCTTGGACTGAATATTTAGATTTCAGGATTGATTGTTATTAGCGACTATTCTCACCCCTGTTATATGCAATAAAATATGTTTAAACTATATTTGTTTTTGTGCAGAATAAGAAATATTCATCTGGCTACCCCTTTTAACCTAGGGATACACTTATCTGGAAATATATGTAGCATATCCCCTCAGATCTCCCAGATTATAAGCCAAATGTTGTGTAGATTTTAAAAAGCTGGATTCAGTTGTTCAAAGCATAGTTAGCTTAATGAGCTTGTTTATGACAATCCTTAACTGTTGTAGCTAAGATATTTTCAAATGCATTGATATTTTCAAATGCATTGATATTTTTGCTGCAAAAATGTGAGTAGCTTTTGCAAAAGCTACTCACATTTTTTCAGCAAAAAATATCAATGTATTTGCTATATTTCAAGATAGAAATTTTAACATCACGTTAGCTAAAGACTTCATTTAGTTTGGAACAGCCGGGTCCTGAAATATTACGTATAAGAGATGTTGATACCTCAATATAGATCCAGAATAATAGAGTATCCATTGAATTAATTTCCTTACTTCTCCACAAAAAGTATGTTCTGGATTCGTCTGAACAAAATACTTCTAATGAATACCCACAACTTGCATTTTTTGTGGGGAAAGAAAAAAATATCTATAATTTTTAGTTGAAAAGAAAAGGCATCTTATCTGGAGCTATGCTTTATCATACCAGATGAATCCTTAGGTGTTTTTTTTTTTTTTTTTTTTTTTTTTTGTGTGTGTGGGGGGGTGGGGGGTGCAGGGTTGGGGGTGATTAAGATTTAATAGCTTTTGGCTCAGTTCAGCTCTTGAACTAAGGTGTATCCTGATTACTGCTTACTTTAAATGTAAGCAGCTGGTGTCTGCAGCTTGTATCTTCATAATATTTTTTTGTTGTTGTTTTTCCCTGAAAATAAATGTTATGATGACTTGGGACAATTTTTGTAGATAACGAAAAGTCTAGCCTAGTATTCGTGGGAAAGTATCATATTTGCCAGATATATCAGGCTATAAGGAAAGTGCATAGCTCTAAATAAAGCACTGTTTTCAATCAGAAAAAAAAAAAAAAAAGTATTGATATTTTCCTTATCTCTCCATGAAAACGTATTTTTGTGGGTACTCATTAGAATACATTTTCATGGCGAGCTAAGAAAAATATTTATATTGAGACTGTGTCAGATTGATAGATTTGGATCCAGAGGAAGGTTAAGGGGTGGTTGTGTGTGTGGTGGGGGTGGGGGGGGGTGAAGGGTGAAGGGTGGGGGGGGGGGGCAGTTGAACCTCATATTACACCTGACATTTCATATTCATGGAGAATTTTATGAAAAGCACAAGACATAGATCTGCAAATTGAATGTTGATTTTGCTAGTGTTGGACCTCCATTTGAAAAGGCAAACCTGTTTCTAAATTCTGGATCTAATACTATCAGCAAACAGTATAAAGTATTAATATATATTTTTCTCCAAAAATAAAGGGCTTCATATTTTGTTCATATCAACTCCAAAAGAAATAATTTGAATGAAAAATCAAACATTGTTTTCAGTGAAAAGGAAGTAAACTAGGACTCATTTTATCATCCACTATATTTGTATGTAAACTAAGCCAAAGGTTATTGCTAGCTTCAACACGGAATGGGTTTCAAGTTGTGTCAAGATAGGTTGTTATTTTAGATTTATGTTTTCTATTATTCCATTTCTCCTCGATAACTATGATGAACCCTTTGTATGTTGGGTAAAAATTTCAGCAGGCGACATTTTGAAATATTTTTTGTAATTTTTTTCCAGAAAACAGAATTTGACATTTCACGCAGATTGAGACTGTATTGTCATCCTATTTTCTAGGAAAAACAAGAAAAACATCATCAGTTTGTCGTCTGCTGAATTTGTCTGTAGCATGGAAAGAGTTAAGTTCCATGTTTACCCTAAATATTTGGACACCTTAATTCCAAACCATACTTAACTAAAATTCAAATGAACCCAGTAGACTATACTGTTACAGTGTATGTCTAGAAATTAACCCTTGTCCTGCTGAACCTGGATGTATCCTGCCTTTGCAAACAGTGTATATCCAGATCAGTTGTCCAGCTGATCTGCACTGTTTGCCATTCAGTATTTGAATTCATATCAACAACCTGAATCAAGTAATCTGATTGGCTGAAAATTAGAAGTGGGCGTGGCATTTTAATTTATTCAGCATGACAAGGGTTAATATGGTAATTTTCTTGAATCTCATTAGAATTTTCTTGCCAGGTGTTTCTGATATGATGATTCTTTTAGCCTAGACAGAGCTCCAGATAAAAAGTATATTTTTCTTATTTCTCCAAGAAAGATATGTTGCCAGTACTGGTTTGAAGCTTTCCTCTGTGGCAAGGGTAATGAGTACCTAACTACCCAGAACATATGGTATCAAGGAGAGATAAGTAAAATACCTTTCTTTGGGTTGAAAAAGTGCTCTGAAGTTATGCTAAAGACAGTATGTTTTAGTAGGTAACATCATGAAAACATCCCTGTATAATTTTGACCCCCTTAAACCCCACTTTTATACAGTAAAACTGGGGTTTACAGGGGTATAAATTATTTTTCTTATTTCTGCTCAGAAACATAGATTGTGGATACTCATTAGAACTGCCTCTGTGAGGCAGTCCTAATCAGTACCCACAATCTATGTTTTGAGCAGAAATATGAAAAATATCAGTTTTTATCCAAAATTTTCAGTTTTTGGAGGTAAAATTTCTATATATTTGAATAGGCGTGTTTGTAATAAACAGAATGAAAACATGTAATAAAATTGTAAAATTGTAAAATGAAAAGATGTTTTTGTGTTGTATATAAACATATTGTGAACCAAAGCTCCAGATTAGGCACTTTGGTCAGTATTGAAGTTATATTGATTTCTCCAGAAAACATTGTGAATACATGTACTTATTAGATGAGCTTCTAATGGGTACTCGCAATGTATGATTTTGTGGAGAAATAAGTAAAATATTTATCTGAATTATTCCCATTCACAGGAGCTGTGTGTGAATATTCATTAGATTTGGCTCAGTCTTAAGAACATGTTCTTGAGTAAATAACAAGGGATTTTAATCAGACTTGCTATATGCATTGACATTAAGGAGATCTGGTTTGGAATTGCTAATGGGCAAATTTAGTCAAATTTTTACGGAGTTATCTGCCCTAGACACGCCCATATTTTCGTTTCCAGACGATAACTTGAGTAAATAACAACGCCTTTTAACCAAACTTGCTATATGCATTGATATTATCAAGCTCTGGTTATGGATTGTTATCTGTCCATTGATATTATTAAGATCTGGTTCAGGATTGTTATCTGTCCCGGTATTTTCTTTCCAGACATTTTTGCAACGATAACTTTAATACATAAACAAATAATTGCTGTGGCAGGGTATTATGCTTGTTTTGAAATTGCCCCAGGGTAACACATTAAATGAATGCCCAGATTAGAATTGCCTCTGACAATAAGTACCCGAAATATGTTTCCATGTAGGAAGTGAGAACAAAACAAATATTTTCTTTTGTTGAGAAAATATTTTATACAGAAGACTTAGAGAGGTGTATTTGATGATAATTAAGAGATACTTTTCATCAGTTTTCCATTGTGGTTACTCAATAGAAGCACCTTGATGAGATGCTTCAGTAGAGTACCCATATATATATATATATATATATATATATATATATATATATATATATATATATATATATATATATATATATATATATATACATGTATATGTATTTGTGTATGTATGTTAGCATGTATTTTTTGTTGTTTTTTTTTTTGTGTGTGTTTTTTTTTTGTTGTTGTTGTTTTCTTAAAAGAAAATATATCCCAGAATTATCATCAAATCAATATCTCTGTATGTAGTGCCCTAATTCTACTTACATTCTGTAGATCATTTAACCATTAAAGTGCCAGTTACAACTTTAGTGGACAGCATTCTGAAAAAGCAAAAATATTAGCGTATATACCATATTTAATGATCAAAGTTTTAAAGATACGTTAACTTACATATCGTTAGTTTCGAACAACCGTCCCCAGGGCTTTAGATAAGCACTTTTGTTCTATCAAAGCAAATTATTGCATAAAAAGCAGTGCCACATGTTATTAACAGCCGTGCATTAACCGGCAAAAAGCCGTGTATTAACAAGGCAATTCATGCGCTGTTAATGCACAGCTACACAACTTTCAATATGCTCGTACGGGGGCCACAGATTTGCTGCCATTACGAGGTGTGTACTTCCCGGCCCTAGAAGGAGCATACAGTGGAAATTTCGTTCGCGAGACATCAGTGAAAAGGCGAAACAAAATAGTGCAAGAAATAACGCAAAATGTAGCAAATGTTTTCAGTTTTCATGCAATAATAGCGATTGAACATGTTTTTTCAATGCATTAACATTCGCCAGGTCCCTTGGGAGGTGTTGAAAACTGCGGCCTTCGGCCTCGGTTTTCAACACCTCCCACGGGACCTGGAGAATGTTAATGCATGAAAAACCATGTTTGATCCATATAGTGACTTTTTCTTATTCCTTCATGAAAGCATATAAGCTGTAACATCAGATAATGTACCTTCAGGCATATGTGTCAGCAAAGATTTAGAATCTTCACTGGATGCATTTTGGATAGTCAAGGATGCACAGTTTCTTAATGTGGGCTGTGAAGATTCTGATCATACTGTGCAAATGTGCAGGCTGATTTGAGTCTTTATTGGAAGCACAGGTCATAGGTATTATTCCTCACTATGCGACTCATATTTTGTTGGTATTCATAAAAATCAGGGCCCAGTTGTTCAAAACTAATGATGTCATTAATTAACATATTGTTAACCCTTGTCCTGCTGAACCCGGATATACCCTGCCTTTGCAAACAGTGTAGATCCAGATCAGTTGGCTTCTGAAGAAGCCAACTGATCTGGATCTGCACTATTTGCCATTAAGTATGTGAATTTATAGCAACAGTCCGGATCAAATAATCCCATTGGCTGAAAATTAGAAGTGGGTGTGGCATCTTAATTTATTCAGCAGGACAAGGGTTAAAACTTTGGTCTTTAAATATGGCATGTAAGCTGATATTTTTGCTGATAAAATGTGAGTAGCTTTTGCATTTGAATTAGATACATGACTTGTACTTACTAGAATAGTTAACATTTTGACCACTTAAAAATTTGTTAAGCTAATGATGCTTTGAATAACTGGGCCCTTGTTAATACTCTTATCTGGAGCTGTGTGATGAGTTTGCTCTTAGCTCCAGATTAAGATGAGTATTTGGATAAATATTTTTTTTTTTTATTTCGCTACAAAAATGTATGTTGTGGGCTCTCAGTTTTTGTGGGGAAATAAGAAAAAGTAGCTTGTCTGAAGATATGTAATATCCTATCATTCATCCAGTTTCTGAGCAAGCTACTTAGCATGCCATCCCCATTTATATCCTATGGATATATTTAAGACACTAGGTTTTTATCCTATGGATATATTTGAGAGATACTCATTTACAAAAAGATTCTCTTTGGTCCACATCACGAGAATGACTGCCTGATGTCAAATATAAAGAATAAAAAAAAAAGATTGGGGTCCTCGCTTTATTATATGATTATATAATTATATAACTTTGCACAACACTTATTTATATCTACATTAAATTTGCAAATATTCTAGGATTGAATTTGGCATTGTTATATTATAAATGTTTAGTGTCGTATTTATGCTTTGTTTTCTAAGTCCTTGATAGTCGTAAAAGGTCACATGAAATAAATGAAATAAAGTTAGTTGTGTTGGTGTTATCAAAAGTATGAAATGATATACATGTATAAAGAATGAAGCAGACCCTAAGTACCATGACTTGCTATAAATACTTAGGTCACCACCCACTGGGGTCAGAGAAATAGATGGACTGCCTGATGCCTGTGCAGTGGAGCTATTAACCCTTATAGCGCCAGTCACAACTATTGTCGTCTGCTTTGTCGTCTGTTTGTGATTTTAAAAGTCATTTTTACAAACAGTGTGGACCCAGATCAGACTGCTCCTTTAGGAGCAGTCTGATCAGGGTCCACACTGTTTGCCTGTATGCAAAAATAGGTTTGAAAAGTCTGCAAGAATATTCAGCAGACGACATAAACAGACGACATTTTTAGATACAGTTTTTCTTGGCGCTTTAAGGGTCAATGGCTTAAAGCAGGACTTGCATTTGTCACTAATATCCAGTCAGGTAAAAAGTTCTTCAGAATGACTGAAATGAGCCAGTGCAGACAAAACCTACAATAAGACTTGTTCGAACAGTGACGACTCAGATTAGACACTGTTTTCCACAGAGTTCTTGTTTATATATGACATAATTCAGAATTTTATGTGTGGTAGTGTTTACCAGGTTGTATTTTTTATTTGAGCCACAGTACAAGAAAAAAGGTTTTGGGGCTTATATGAACAGTGACGGCCCAGACTAGCTTTTGCATCTTCATAGTCCATAGCTTTAGATAAAAGGGGTACGGTAAATGACCTAAAATGTTGAACACTATATTCCATACTATTGGCCTAAATTGTGCTTTTTATGCTGCTTTTTTTTTTTTTTTTTTTTTTTTTCAAATACATAGTGGAATGACAAATAGTGTAGACCCAGATCAGACTGCTCCTTCAGGAGCAGTCTGATCTGGGTCTTCACTGTTTGCATATGCAATTTTATCTGGGTCTACACGGTTTGCATATGCCATTTTGTCAGAAATTTTGGTGTTCCAAATTTTAGGACTTTAACCTTAACCAGATACATTGCTTTTCTTCTGCATGAAAACAAATGTTATAGGTACTCACTGGAAACAACTTGTGGAGTAACAGACATGTTTTTGGAGAGAAATAAGAAAACTGTCACCTACTTTTGGTGGAAAACACACCTTGACTAGAGTGTAATCACTGCAGTTACCAACAGCTTGGAGAATCTTAGATACACTGAATGTGAATTTGATTTTTATAGTATAGTCTTGTACCAGACTGATATTGGCTTACCTTGTTAAAGGGAAGGGCCCATAAGCTAGTAGTTTATAAGAAAAACATTCAGTAGCTTAGCTTTTTGCAACAAGTTTAATGAAAATCGACCATTCTATAAGATAGTTATAAAGGTTTAAAAAATGGTAATGTGAGTCCAGAATGAGGCTGTGAGTTCATGAAGTCATAAACTCACACTCAGGAATATCTAATGACAGCCATCCTGATGCAAGATAATTTCAGTGAATGACCAATTTATATCCCTTTTATTGCATATAATGAAAATTTACTGTTTTTAAGAGAAAACGACTTATCCTTATGCTTGAAATTATTTCCTATTTCGTCGCATGACATAACTGACAAAATGGCGGCCTCCATAGAAAGCTGTTGTGAAATGTACAAAAGGTCATATCTCCAAACCGCTCAACCGATTTACATAAAATTTGTGGCAAAATGTTTGCCTCTTTTACCCCATTTTACTGAAGTGACAGTTTAAGTTTGTGGGCCCTATAGTTAAAGTTTGTGGGCCTTTCCCTTTAACTATTACCCTGAAACCCCTTTTCTGCGGCTCTACTTGTTTGTGTATTCAGGTACATATATATCACTAGTTTATGTTGTTAAAATAGTGTGTACTGTAATTATATTTTGTTATAAATTTCTCACTTTCAGTTGTTGACATAATAAGCCTAGTTCAGATAGGAATTATTGTTCATAGAAAATAAGGCTTGTCATTTCATGTGAATTGTCTGCTGTGCAGACAATTCACATGAACTGTCAAGCCTTATTTCCATGGAAAAATACAAAAAAATTAAATTGTCATCTGCTGCAGACATGATTTGCAATTTAAGAGTTAAAGCACCAGCCACAAATGCTGTAGATGACAGTCCAAAAAAAATAAAATTTGTTTTTGTTTGTATTTTCTCTAAACAAATAAAAAAAAACATATTTAAAATGCTGTATATTGCAAATTTGAATGACATTGTCAGGGTTTATAATTGATCATCAAAATCCATTGTAACTTTTAGATTCTTGGCAAGCACTTGATCATAGTATCAGGTTCGTCACAGAAACATGTTGTGTGTACACATTAGAAATCTCGCAAGGCACTTCTAACGAATATTCACAACATACCGTATTTGCCCTAATTACTGCACATACCCCTATAAGAGCACAGTCAAGCAATTCTGTGTACTTTACCGTATTTGCCCTAATTACTGCACATACCCCTATAAGAGCACAGTCAAGCAATTCTGTGTACTTTTTGTCTACTTTATAAAGGCATATGTAGTGGGTACACGATTGAATTGCATCGACTTGTGCTTTTATAAAGAAAATCAGAAAACAAATCGCATTAACATCATCAAAAAAGTCATTTACTGATCTTTCTAAAAGTGTACCCCTAGTAGGTAGATACATATTTTACAGTAAGTTTTTCCCAGTAATTTTGAAAACCCTAGGCGCACAGTGCGGTAATTTGATCAAATAGGGTAGTTATCATCTGCAGAAATAAGAAAAATATGGTTGAAAAAAAGTGTCTTATCTGGGGCTATATTATGTTATATAAGTTTGTGACTTCCTATTTGCTTACCGGCACACATAACTCCTTTGTAAATGGTTCTACCCATTTTGACAGTTACCTCTCCTGAAGTCTATCCATTCCCAATAAACACTGACATCTCATTATGCCCCCAACTTCAAATCAAAGCACTGACATCACTGGTGGCTCGATTGTCTCTGAGTGTAAGCTGGGAAAATGGTCCTGGACTTATCACTGTTTCATTTATCCCTTAACTTCCCGTAATTTAAGCAAACAGTGTAGGCCCTGATCAGACGCAGCATTCTGCGGCTTCTGATCTGGGTTGGCGCTGTTTGCCAATGTCCCAAATGCCCCAGTCCAGGTTTTACAGATAACCCTCTGTCAACAGCACTCTGACCTCACAGTGACAAAAAAAAGCATGGCTATAAATCACCATTACCTGCATTTCGTGTAACTCACAGTTTGATAACATTGGTCAATAATAATCACATGGAGAACTACCTTAAAGGCTTCATATTCCTTAAAAAAATAGACATTTCATTATCCAAGAAATGTATAATAAATTGATATATGGTATTGATACAATCATAAAATGTGGCACCTTGAACTGGATCTAAAGTGAAATGATTTTAATTGTATCCCTGAATTAATATTGCCAACATTAATTCAGAGATTCGATAAAAAAAAAAATCATTTCATTTTTGACCCAGTTAAAAAACGAGAGGCTAACTAAAATTTTACAGGCTGTTAGATGCCACATTTTATGATCATATTAATACCATATATCAATTTATTAAACCTTTCTTGGATAAAAAAAAAACAGTCTATTTTTGAGGAATATGGTGCCTTTAAGAAAATTTTGGCATTTGAATATGGCTTGATTGTAAACAATCGACCCAAAAGGCTGTAGAACATATTACTTTTAGGTCATTCGTCCATTTGTCACGCTTAGTATATGATCAAGAACAGTTAGAGATAGGATCTTGAAATTTTACATATGGAATAAGGATGGAAAATAAGTGGACCCATGTTTTTGGGTTTTTTTTGTTTTTTTTTCTTTTTTCATCAGACTTATAGTTGCAGAGTTATGCCCCCTTTACGACTCATGCATTGTAAGTGGATAGGATGAAGTCTTGTGAGCAAGATACCTTGAAAATTATTTGAGCTACAGCCTCAAAACTTGGTGAGCTAATTGGGGATAATGATTAGATCACCTGATTAACTTTTAAAAACAAAAAATCTGATTAATTTTGTCATAGTTATGTCATTTCTAACTATGGCATTTATTGTATTGACAAGCCTATAGTTGGGAGCATAGTTTTTTTTACAAACAGATTTCTAGTTTAAAATAATAAAAAGGGTAAAGTTAATCAATTTTTAGTCATAATAAGATCTAAGGGTCCCAGAACGTGCTTCCTTCATTATCAGTACAATGTATTTATTATGTGCAAAATTGATTGGAGCTCTGTGCAAATTGTGTGATTAGTTAAAGAGAAGGAACCTGTATTGATTTTGCACTTTTGTATTTAACCCTTGTCCTGCTGAACCGGAATATACCCTGCCTTTGCAAACAGTGTAGATCCAGATCAGTTGGCTCCTTCAGAAGCCAACTGATCTGGATCTGCACTGTTTGACATTAAGTATGTGAATTTATAGCAACAACCTGGATCAAATATTCTGATTGGCTATAAATTGGAAGTGGGTATGGCATCTTAATTTATTCAGCAGGACTAGGGTTAAGGGGAGTGGATACACTTTTTTTTTATTATTATCATTTTGCTGTTTTTACAAGGGAGGCAATTTTTGTGACTTCTGTTTGCTTTCTTGACATAAAATCTCTTCTGAAAAGTGGTCTACTCTAAAAGGAAAGAATTTGCTCCCAAGTGAGCAAATTCTTTCCTTTTAGAGTAGACAACTTTTCAGAAAGGAGGTAAACCAACATTCACAGACTTTGCTTCCCAGAAAGTAAATCCATTTAGCATGCTGGGGAAATATATCAGAAGACATTTTGATTTATTTTTTCTTATTGTACCCTAGAAAATAGGGTTTGTTATTTCATGCCACTGTCCTGTGACAGTCTGAATGAAACAGCAAGTCCTGTATGCAAATCATGCAACCTGTGTCCTTGAAGGGAAAGGCAGTGTTGGTGAATAATGTATTTGAGATGAAAGATCTAGACCAACCATGCATATTCATGCAAATTTGATCACAAACGGATGAAAACTAAGAAAGATAATGATGTTAAATTATTTCAAAGGGGCTCTTACACGGTATAGGAAATTTACATTGGTTTCTGCCCACGCTTGGATTTGGATGAAATTCTGCACAATGGTTGCCTAGGGAATAACACTGATGATTATGAGGCATTAGCTTTTAAATGTAGTTCCATTGTAAATTTATGGTGTTTTGTACGCGGCCACTACCAAATCAGGGGGAGCCCTAATATTAACCTTCGTACAGTAAACAGGATTTCATTTTTCAGATGCTGGAATGTTTTATTAATTAAGGCCATCATTAGTACATGTTTTGATACTATGGATGGCTTCATGTACTTAGCAATAATGTTGGAGCAATAACGTAAGTTGAACGGTAGCCCCATATTTCAGCTGCAGGTTATGTATTCATCCAGATATTATCTGCAATTTTATCATGTTCCGATTCTTGTCAAGACACCATTTCAGCATAAAAAATTTCCATATGTATTAGGAATAAACACATGAAATTTCATAAAAATTGAAGACCGGTAACATGTTGTTTGAACAGCCTAAATACATATAGTCCTGAGTCGGCAAAATATGAAATTACCCAATACTCCTGTATAAGTAGTAGTTACGTGTAAAGTCATCTTATCAATAGCTTTCAATTTGGATTACCATGATAAAGTATGATTTGTATAAGAAGTTGATACCATAATTGTACATATTCATTTATAACCAGTTGACTGAATTGCACCTTGTTGAACACCATGTCCAAAAAAAAAAAAAAAAAAAAAAAAAAATTGTTTACAAGATCTGGACCATGCAGACACTAAGTCCAAGTTCTCTGTATCTGTATATTGTCAAAACCACAGCAGAAGATTTCACAGCTGGTACAAAACACACATGAAGACACTCAATATTGGAAAAAAAACACTACAGCTTAAATACAATCAGTAATGAACAACCAAAATCTGTGTCACATGGACACATGCACGCTTAGTACTGTTTCTTTAGGTAAGATCTATGCACTTGCTGACCAAATACTTTAGTATTCTTTCTAAAAGGAAAGAATAACTTTTCAGAAATATGATCAGCGAAGAACAACAAAGTAAGAGCAGTTGGTATTAAGAAGAATGAAATTATATTCAGCTAAAATATTCAGTGAAAGAAAAATTTAAGTATAAGAACTAAAACAAAACTTGAATACTAAAAGCCTCCTTTCAAAACGTATTACAACACAAAAAATAGAGACAAGGTGAAAACAGAATTAATTAAATACCATAGAACTGCCAGCAACCAAATGAATGAAAACTGTTCAAAAACTTCAATACATCCTTTCGATTCATATTAAAAACCACACAAGTTAGCTGTTTTAAACTCCTGTGTTAATTAACATATGACGGAGTTTCAAACTAGTATGGAAGTCCTTAAGCAAATGACTTAAAATATGAATGTGATACAACCTTTGGAAATATCTTAAAGCTTTAACATGAAGAACTACAGAACACCAATTTGTTGTTTAAGTCAAACTATGTGCACTAGAATAGAACTTATGCAGAACAGAAACAATTTCATATATGCTTACTGTAAGGAAGAAAGGATAGATCTGCTTTTCTGATAGCAAAAGTTAAGACCACATAAACAGTAGTTATTCTGTGCTGCTGTCATCAAAGATAACTGTTGAAACAAAGAGAAAAACTCCAGTGTCAGTGTCAATTCGATCGCAGGAAATACCGATTGAAGTGACACATTGAACATGTTTACAGGACAAGAAATCCAGTGTCAATAATTTCAAAATACAATATACGCTTGCAAGCAAGCTATAGATATATCAGAAGTAAAGTATATAGGTATTATTTTCTTTTTAAGCATTCTTAGTTTGGTTCGAGTTCACCAGTCCAGAAACAAATCTCCAAAAATCCTAAAATCTGTTGAAAATCCTTCTTCAAAACAAACAAACAAACAAACAAGCAACAACTACTTGCAATATAGTACGTTTGCACATCTTCTTAATATGACAATGGAGATTACGGATCTCCCTGTTTTATGCCTATTTTTGTAATGGTGAGAATGGATACCCCTGTTTTACACCTATTTTAGTTTTATGCCTTTTGGGAAGTAATTATACAAAATGCTCAATGATTTGCTGACATGAATTAAAACGTAAGATTTTGTTAAGCCTAATTTGTTAATTAGAATTTCTTTTAATTTGTTATGCTGTCTACATTTGTAATAGTTGGTTAGCCTGAGTCCATATAAATAGAAGGCAAGTAACAGAAAGTCATGAAAATTTAATGGGTAGCTCAAGATATATTCATTCTGAGTTGTCTAAACTCTCTTTGATTTGTTAAGTGTTAGAAGTGTTTGATAACACTGCCTTTCTCTACTGTTTTTTATCAATATTTTGTAAAAATCGACCTATATCCATTCAAGGCCTAAAATGACAATGTTACCGGTTTTGATTTTTTATGAAATTTAGCACAGCTATAGAGGATATATGTAGCAAATTTTGCTGGTAGTATGAAATCTTGACAAAGACTATAACATATTAATTTTGAAAGTTTAATTTTGATATTTTTTTCATTTTTTGGTAAAAAATTTAGATTTTTTATAATCAATTTGTCAGAAAATGTTAACTTTAATTAAAAATAAATGTTTTGTGGTACCAATAGAATTACTATGGTGTTCACCATTCAGCACAGCGCAAAAATCTTAAAACTAAATTAAACTTAAGATGTATGACATACTTATTTGGAGACAGGTATCAGCTCATGGGGGGAGTGAGTCAAGGTTGCGTCCTGAGTCCATCTTTTTATTATATAATTTAATAAGCACATTTTCATAGGTTGCATATGCCTAGTTATTATTATACAAAGTTTCAGAAAAATCCATGCATGGGCAGAAATGAAAGATGCCCTTTAATGTCAATGGTGCTGTCATCAGAGTATTTAATAAGGTTGTAAAAAATTCAAATTATTAAATAAAATCTGTCAGAAAATAGTGTGGTTTTCAACCAAAAATGATACATGTCTAGAAAAGAAGCTGTATGCATAATTATGAAGTAAAATGCAAATACTAATTATTATTATGTTTTATTAGCTCACCTGAGCACGAAGTGCTCATGGTGAGCTATTGTGGTCAGTCAATGTCCGTCATCCGTTGTGCGTCGTGCGTTGTCCGTCGTACGGCGTCAACAATTGCTTTAAAAGCCTACTTCTCCTACACCCCTGGGCCAATTGACTTGATACTTGGTAGGAAGCATCAGGGTGACTTGTAGATCAAAAATAGCTAAAATCATTCCGATCGGAAATCCAAGATGGCCGCCATGGCCGCCATCTTGAAAATCTATTTTTCGCTTCTTCTCCTGAACCGAAAGGCCAATTGACTCCAAACTTGCTAGGAACCATCAGGGTGACTTGTAGATCAAAAATAGCTAAAATCATGCCGATCGGAAATCCAAGATGGCCGCCATGGCCGCCATCTTGAAAATCTATTTTTGGCTTCTTCTCCTGAACCGAAAGGCCTTTTGACTCCAAACTTGCTAGGAAGCATCAGGGTGACTTGTAGATCAAAAATAGCTAAAATCGTGCCGATCGGAAATCCAAGATGGCCGCCATGGCCGCCATCTTGAAAATTTATTTTTGGCTTCTTCTCCTGAACCGAAAGGCCTTTTGACTCCAAACTTGCTAGGAAGCATCAGGGTGACTTGTAGATCAAAAATAGCTAAAATCGTGCCGATCTGAAATCCAAGATGGCCGCCATGGCCGCCATCTTGAAAATCTATTTTTCGCTTCTTCTCCTGAAACGAAAGGCCAGTTGACTCCAAACTTGCTAGGAAGCATCAGGGTGACTTGTAGATCAAAAATAGCTAAACTCGTGCCAATAGGAAATCCAAGATGGCCGCCATGGCCGCCATCTTGAAAATCTATTTTTCGCTTCTTCTCCTGAACCGAAAGGCCAGTTGACTCCAAACTTGCTAGGAAGCATCAGGGTGACTTGTAGATCAAAAATAGCTAAAATCGTGCCGATCGGAAATCCAAGATGGCCGCCATGGCCGCCATCTTGAAAATCTATTTTTCGCTTCTTCTCCTGAACCGAAAGGCCAATTGATTCCAAATTTGCTAGGAAGCATCAGGCTGACTTGTAGATCAAAAGTAGCTAAAATCGTGCCGATCGCAAATCCAAGATGGCCGCCATGGCGGCCATCTAGGGGGCCATCTTGAAAATCTATTTTTTTGCTTCTTCTCCTGAACTGAAAGGCCAATTGACTCCAAACTTGCTAGGAAGCATCAGGATGACTTGTAGATCAAAAATAGCTAAAATCGTGCCGATCGGAAATCCAAGATGGCCGCCATGGCCGCGATCTTGAAAATCTATTTTTCGCTTCTACTCCTAAACCCAAAAGCCAATTGACTCCAAACTTGGTAGGAGGCATTGGGGTGACTTATAGATCAAAAATAGCTAAAATCGTGCCTATCTGAAATCCAAGATGGGGGTCATGGCAGCCATCTTGAAAATCTATTTTTAGCTTCTTCTCCTAAACCGAAAGGCCAATTGACTCCAAACTTGGTAGGAAGCATCGGGGTGACTTGTAGATAAAAAATAGATAAAATCATGCCGATCGTAAAACCAGGATGGGCGCCATGGCCGCCATCTTGAAAATCTATTTTTTGCTTCTTCTCCTGAACCCAAAGGCCAGTTGACTCGAAACTTGGTAGGAAGCATTTGGGTGACTTGTAGATCAAAAATAGCTAAAATCATGCCGATCGTAAATCCAAGATGGCCGCCATGGCAGCTATCTTGAAAATCTATTTTTTGCTTCTTCTCCTAAACCCCAAAAGTCACTTGACTCGAAACTTAGTAGGAAGCATCAGGGTGACTTGTAGATCAAATATAGCTAAAATCGTTCTGATCAGAAATCCCAGATGGCCACCACGGCCGCCATCTTGAAAATCTATATTTAGCTTCTACTCCTGCACCGAAAGGCCAATTGACTCCAAACTTCGTAGGAGACATTGGGGTGACTTGTAGATCAAAAATAGCTAAAATCGTGCCAATCGGATATCCAAGATGGCTGCCATGGCAGCCATCTTGAAAATCTATTTTTCGCCTCTTCTCCTTAACTGAAAGGCCAGTTGACTCGAAACTTGGTAGGAAGCATTGGGGTGACTGGTAGATCAAAAATAGCTTAAATCGTGCCGATTGTAAATCCAAGCTGGCTGCCATTTAGAGTTTGTTCAAATGATCACGCTCAATTGACTGGCATGCCATATATCTTCTTCTTCAAAATAAAGAACTGCTTACATCTGCATATCTGCAGTGGCTATGTCACTCAGGTGAGCGACCCATGGCCCGCGTGGGCCTCTTGTATTAAATTAACTCTTTAGTAAAGGCTCTGACATCATAAAGCCTCATTGAATGTTCAAAATGATGGCACCCATTAACTCTTTTTCCGTTAGTGGCAACTTTTGTTGTCTGCTGATAACCTTTGCAAACAGTTTGGTCCCAGATCAGGCCCGGCAAAATGTCGGGCCTGATCTGGATCCAAACTGTTTGAAACTCTGATAGTATTCCAGAAAGATTTTTTTGAAAAAGTTAATTTAAAACAAAAAAAATCTGCAGATGACAAAAAAGCAGGCAAAATTACCCAGTATGCAAAGAGATAAAGCAATGTTGCAATCTTTGTCTTGATAACTTCCTTATTTTTGATCTAGGCCCAGTTGTTCAAAGCTAACGACATCGTTAGTTAACGATTCATTAAAATTTACATCGAGTGATACGCAAATATGCTGAAATTTTTTGCTGAAAAAATGTGAGTAGCTTACTCACATTTTTTCAACAAAAAATATCAGAATATTATATATAGAATCCGCTAAAACAGTTAACGAAATGACCCTTAACAAGCTCGTTAAGCTAATGACGCTTTGAACAACTGGGCCCTGATTTTGATAAACTTTGCATCAAAATGCAGTTAGTCATGATCTTCTAGTTTAGTTACATCTTTTACAAACATTGCCTTTTCTTTAGTGCCAGATTGTATTTCCTTGGAAAAAGTAATAAAATACAATATGATCAAATTGTCATTTGCTGAATTTGCCCAGAGAGTGCTCTGAAGATAGATAGTTTATAAGTTTATATGTTGAATGTACTTGTATACAATATAGAAATTTAATCTTAAAGAATTGAGTATAAAGTTTTCAGTGTTGGTTTTTCTTTACCAGTCTGCTATACTATGCTTTTACTCTAAAATGGTTAGCCCCAGATGTGAAAGAAAGAACCTCAGGTTAACTTTACAAGAGGTTGAACAAAGAAATTCACTCTGAGAGTTCTAAAAGAATCAGCCAATGAACTTGGCTAATATTTACACATCTTTTCCAATAGTTTCTTAATTTTTGTGAAATTCCCAAAAGGTGGTCCTTAGCAAACATATGACCATCTTTTACACTTAGCAATCTTGGTGAAATTTTTTGCAGACAACCTTTTGAAATATTTTTCTTATTTTCCCAGAAAACAGGTTTTGACTTATTCTTGGAATTTGGACCCTGTCATGTCTGGTGTTCCCCAGATTACTTGTACAGTTTTGGATCTCCTGTTGTTTTCTCTATATATAAATGATATATATGTATATATATATATATATATAGAGAGAGAGAGAGAGAGAGAGAGAGAGAGAGAGTCTGAGATCTGATTATTTGCTGACAACTATTTGCTGCAGTAAGTCACAACAGTTCGAGGGTTGAGCGCAAGACTATAGTAACTCAAACATATTTTTGAAACCCTTGTTTAGGGGCAACTTGGACCCCTTTGTAAACAATGCAAATTTAGGTGCCATTGCTCATACCTAAATTTTCATTGTTTACAGAAAGAAATGTTGTAATCTTCATAATGCCTTCATGGTGAGGAGATTAGGTTTGGGGAAAAACAACCATCTGACTTACGCCAGTCTTGCGCTCAACCCTCGAGATGACCTTGGTAGGCTTAGTAGATGGACAGGTTCCAGCCAGTGAAATGCAGTATGAAGTCAGATTGGAAGTGTATGAGATGAAATACACACTTTGGTAACATTTATACTTGGGCAAGCAGAACCTTGGGTTTACTCCAAAGAAATCTCTCAGTATGCTGAGATAAAAAAAAACTGCTTACAAAGAGCTGGTGCAGCCAATCCTGGAGTAGGCCTGTTCAGTCTGGGACCCTTCCAGAAGAACTAGAAATGGTGCAAAATAGAGCTGCCAGATTTGTGGCCTTGAAATATATATAGTTAGGACACGAGCCTGGCAATATGACAAATATTCTCCATCTACTGAAGTGGGAATCACTGAAGCAACCTTGGTAAGAAAGTAGGTTGATTCTCTTGTATAAGGATCTAAAGAATCCAGCGAAATACTGGCAGGTGATCTCATAAGTCCACATAGATTGAAGTAGGAAGCAGCACCTGCTTGAATTTCAAGTGCAGATATCTATGAACCCAGCTACAATTAGAAATCGGAATGCACTTCTAGTCTTTCCCAGCTTCTACAATGTCCTAAAGATTTATGACATTGGTCAGGTCTAGAGAGTAATTAATCTCTCGGATACACACCCTTGGTGAGTGAATATTATTTGATGGTAGCGGTAACCAATTCAGATTCAGATATTTTACTAATTATGTAAACTTTGGTACTATATGTAGGAGTAGTGATACCTGTGGAGTTCAAAGCCGACCTCGGTGGCTAGGATTTGCATTCGACCGGTGATCACGAGTTCATTTTGGGTTTGATCCTCACCAAGTCCAGCAACATTCTTTCGTTGGGATTGATCATTAAATATTTTCTACGGTCATTCCCTCCCTTCTGCTGATTCAAGCAGGGTAGCTGTCAGTTTCTGACAAAAGAATGTGCCCAAGTACTGGTTAATCACTTAGAGGACTAAGCCTATCCAAGAAAAAGTGTTGTTTGGTAAACTGACAGTGCTCGACATGACTGAAATGGGTTGACTGGGCCATTAAACCTCAACACAAAACCTTTGTGGAGTTTACACCGCTCAGTGTGTTTGGTGTGTATTGAAGCATAGTGTCATCTAGATCTGACCAAGCATGGTATCGTATCTGATCGTATGCTGCCTTTGATGTATACCTATCATTTTTCCCATTTTTAGCTCACCTGAGCATCAAGTGCTCGAGGTGAGCTATTGTGATCTGTCAATGTCAGTCATCCCACGTGCGTCGTGCGGCGCCAACGATTTGCTTTAAAAGCCTACTCCTACACCCCTGGGCCAATTGACTTGAAACTTGGTAGGAGGATTGATTTGACTTGTAGATCAAAAATAGCTAAAATTGTTCTGATCTGAAATCCAAGATGGCCGCCATGGTGGCCATCTTGAAAATCTATTTTTCGTTTCTTCTCCTGAACCAAAAGGTTAATGGACTTGAAACTTGGTAGGAAGCATTGCTGTGACTTGTAGATCAAAAGTAGATAAAATCATTCTGATCGGAAATCCAAGAAGGCCGCTGTGATGGCCATCTTGAAAATCTATTTTTCACTTCTTTTGCAGAACTGAAGGGCCAATTGAGTCCTCCGTGAAATCACCTGACCAGTAAATGACACCAAAACCTGACCAACCAAAATAGCTTACTAGTTAACGGTTAATGTTATTGGTAAGACAAACAATATTACCTATGTACTTTTTCATTGATAAATACAGGTACACATGCAGTTTTCATTGACAAATACAGGTATCACGATAGTGTTTGTCTAAGGATTTACACATGGGCATGGTTATGGCCTTCTGACGGAGGAGTCAATTGACTTGAAACTGTAGGAAGCATTGGGGTGACTTGTACTTAGATCAAAAATAGTTAAAATTGTTTTGGATCAGAAATCCAAGCTGGCCACCTTGGCAGCCATCTTGAAAATCTATTTTTCGCTGCTCTCCTGAACCAAAAGGCCAATTGATTTGAAACTCATAAGGAAGCATCAAGGTGACTTGTTGATAAAAAATAGCTAAATTTATTATGATCCGAAATCAAAGATGGCCACCATTGCGGCCATCTTGAAAAATTATTTTTCGGTTCTTCTCAGTGAACCAAAAGGCCAGTTGACTTGAAACTTGGTAGGAAGCATCAGGATGACTTGTACATCAAATATAGCTAAAATCATTCTGATCGGAACTCGCAAGATGGCAGCTATGGTGGCAGGAAGCATCGGGATGACTTGTAGATCAAAAATAGCTAAAATTGTTCTAATTTGAAATCCAAGATGGCCACCATCTTGAAACTCTATTTTTGTTTCTCCTGAAGCGGAAGGCCAATCACTTTGAAACTTGGTGGGAAGCATTAGGATAACTGTACATAAAAAATAGCTAAAACTGTTCATTGTAAATCCAAGATGGCCACCATCTTTAAAATATATTTTATACCCCCGGCGTACATAGTATGCCGAATGGATATATAGTTTTCGTTGGTTTCGTTCGTTCTTCCTTCCGACTGTCAGTGCGCGATTCCGTTCGTTAACCCTTTTTATAATAAAGTTTTACATCGAAGTTTTTTTTTGATTACTTATAACACTGCAGTCACTGATCAAAAACTTTTCATATTTGGTATGGGAGTATCTGGGAGGGTTTTCTTCCAATTTACATCTATGAACCCGAGGGTCATGCCCCATAGTGGGGCTAGAGGTCAAAATCAAGGACACCCCAATAAAGTAGTGTATATCTTATCTTATAGTTTGTATCTCCCACTATTTGATGCCTAAGTGTCATATTTACGTAAAATGACACAGTGTGACCCAAACTTTGACCTCAAAGTAAATAGAAATCAGCATGACTTATATTTTATGATCTAGTAATTTTGCTTAATATCTTCTAGATTATTTAATGAATTAACATCAGTTGGTATAATGGATAGGTCATTGACCTGTCAAGTATATGTAGGTCAATGACCTATTTTTTATGGTCAAGTGATTTATCTTCATGTCTTGAAGACTATTTACTCCAGAAAAAGTGCACTTGTGGTGATAGATCAGTGTCACTCAAAGACTGACCTTGTAAACTATATGTGGGTCAGTGACCTATATTTCATGGTCCATTGATTTTGCCTTATATAATTGTTATTGACTTTAAAATATTTTTATATTTGAAAAATGGCGCTGGCCGGGGTATTCATGACCCTCTGGGCACTTGCTGTAGTTAGCTTCTGATGAACTGAAAAGCCAATTGACCTGAAACTTGGTAGGAAGCATCAGGGTGACTTTTAGATCAAAAATAGCTAAAATCGTTCTGGTCAGAAATCCAAAATGGCCTCCGTGGCCGCCATCTTGAAAATGTATTTTTTGCTTCTTCTCCTGAACCGAGTCCAATTGACTTGGATCTTGGTAGGAAGCATCAGGGTGACTTGCAGATCAAAAAAACTAAAATCATTCCCATCAGAAATCCAAGATTGCTGCCATGGCTGCTATCTTGAAAATCAAATTTTTAAATCTTCTCCTGAACCGAAAGGCCAATTCACTTGAAACTTAGGATTGATCGGGGTGTCTTATAGAGCAAAAATAGCTAAAATTGTTCTGATCTGAAGTCCAAGATGGCCTCCTTGGCCACCATCTTGAAAATCTATTTTTTGTGAAACAGCAGAAAAAATGGAAATAACATTTTTTCCGGATCGGGGATCGAATCCGGTCCGCTAGACTCAAAGTCCTACACTCTACCACGTCGCTATAAAAGCCGGCTTGTACTGCAAGGCAGTACAAGAGTGTTAAATACCTGTACCCGGTGACATATATTCTCCCCCTCCAAATTGAAATTCATCCCTGAATTTCTAGGAGTTCGAGAAGCACGTGAAATGAGACTCGAGGAGGTTTATGCACACGTGGGTTATTTACAGTGGGCGCCAAATGTAACAGGTGAAAAAATTCCAATCACCAATGCCGCAGCCCAGGATCGAACATGGGGCATCTGCCTGACAGGACAACACTCTACTGCGTCGCTATAAAAGCTGGCTTATACTGCAAGGCAGTACAAGTGTATCATATACCAATACCCGGTGGCATTCGCTTCTCCTGAAACAAAAGGCCAACTGACATGAAACTTGGTAGGAAGCATAGGGGTGACTTGTAGATAAAAAAATAGCTAAAATTGTTCTGATGGGAAATCCAAGATGGCCACCATCTTGAAAATCTATTTTTCGCTTCTCCTGAAACAAAAGACTGATTGTCTTGAAACTTGATGGGAGGCATCAGGGTGACTAGGAGATCAAAATGGCAAAAATCATTCTGATAGGAAATCTAAGATGGCTGCCATCTTGAAAATCTATTTTTCATTTCTTCTCCTGAACCGAAAGGCCAGTTGACTCTAATCTTGGTAGGAAGCATCAGGGTGACTTGTAGATTAAAAAGAGCTAAAATCATTCATATCAGAAATCCAAGATGGCTACTATCTTGGAAATCTATTTTGCACTTTTCCTGAACCTAAAGGCCAGTTTATCTGGTAATCAGGTGAGTGATACAGGCCATCTTGGCCCTCTTGTTTTGTATTGTGGTTTACTCAATCAATTATGTTAATCAACATAATCTATGTTTTGTTTATCTTTGGTACTTGCCTACTTGAAGTTGAGGGTGCCACAAATGGTTGCAATTTAGTTTATTTCAGTAATAAATAATTGGGCTAAAATTTAGATGCTGGAGGTCAAGTAGATACATTCACATTGGAACTAAAGAAGGCCTTTGACACTCCTCCTCATGAACTTCAGAAATGCAAACTCAGTGGATATGGTATAAATGGAAAACCTTTAGTATGGATTGATTCATTTTTGTGCAATAGGCAACAGAGGTTTGTAGTCAATGGTGCAAAATTGCAATGGGCACCTGCTTTGTCTGGCGTGCCGCAGGGCACTGTTCTCGGTCCACTGTTGTTTCCCTTGTATATAAATAACATCATAGTTGGAATAGAATCTGAGATTCGTCTGTTCGCTGATGACTGTGTCTGCTATTGCCAGAGTGATAGCATTGAAGACGCACCAGAAGTCCAAAAGGATATTGATCAACTGAGCAAATAGGCCAGGAAATAGGGTATGAGATTTCAGCCCTTGAAATATATAATATTATGCAGCATACTAGGAAGCAGATCAAAAAGATCAATGCAGTTTACTCCTTAAAAGGAACAGTCCTCAAAAATGTGCATAATATTAAAAACCTTGGTGTGACAATTACTAAGGATATGACATGGAATACTCATGTAAGCAATGTTTGCACAGAAGCAAACATAACTCTTGGTTTCTTAAGACGTAACCTATTGTCATGCCCCCAAGATGTTCGAGAAATGGTATACAAGGGGTTTGTACGACCAGTCCTGGAGCATGCTAGCCCTGTTTGGGACCCACATGGAATAGTTGTCCAGGAATAATTAGAAAAGATTCAGAATTATGCATCTATGTTTGTGACTGATAACTACAACTTTGAAACTGTAAGTATGACTAGCATTCTTGAACAGTTACGAGGGTCCTTCAAAAAGTTTTGTCACTGGGTTCGGATTACTTCAGTGCTACGTTTTATCAAACATATTTTTATGACAAACCTTCAAAGTATTCCCCCTTTACTGAAACACATTTTTGTAACCTTTTTTACCCAGTCGCAAAAAGCAGATAAATAGTCTTGATATCTGTTGGAGACACTGATAAATAGCGCTGCCAAGAGAACTTCTAGACGTATACTTATTTCCAGAAAGCATTTTTTTAAGCCTTGGAAATAAAAAGAAGTCACAGGGACTCAAATCAGGTGAATAAAGTGGATGGTTTAAAACTTTCACCTTTTCAGGAGCCAAAAAAGACTTAACAACCTCACACTTATGCGAGGAGGCGTTGTCATGTAAAAGGTGGACTCCTGACCATCCTTTGCTTGGTCGTTTCTTATTGTAAAACTCTTTCACTTTCTTCAGTACAGAATTCTTGTAGAATCGGCCAGTGCCTGTATGACCAGATGGACAAGGCACTTGAACGACTGGCCCACTTGATTTAAAGAAAATTGCATACATCTTTTTCGAACTTATGGTTCTCTTGGCAATACATGGGCATTTTTTATCTTTTCGCTTCCATTGCTTATTATCAGCCCTTCTTTGTGGCTCAAACACGTGCACCCAGGTTCATCACCTGTTAGCAAGTTAGAAATAACCCGACTATTACAGCCTTTGTATGTTTCCAAAAGTTCCTGGGCACATTTAAGGCCTTGTGTCTTTTGCTCCTCAGTGAGCAAATGAGGTACCCACCTAGCGCAAACCTTTCTAAGGTCCAAACGCTTTTTCAGAATTGTTTGCACACTGGCTTCTGTATCCCAGTACAACTAGCTATGTCTTTGACAGACAATCGCGCATCCTGTTCGACCACAATCTTTACAGCAGCGATGTTAGCCTTGGTAACAGAGGTTTTAGGCCTTCCAGGACGGGTATCATCTTCAACAGAAAATTTCCCAGCTTTAAAAGCTTTAACCCACCTAAAAACTGTGGTCTGAGGTCCATATATACCACACAATTCATTAAATATCTGCTTTGAATCTATATTAAGCCTAATGCGGCATTTAATATAGCTACGAATTTCAGTCTTCTGCCTAAAACCTCGGTTACCAAGGCTAACATCGCTGCTGTAAAGATTGTGGTCGTACAGGATGCGCGATTGTCTGTCAAAGATATAGCTAGTTGTACTGGGATATCAAAAGGCAATGTGCAAACAATTCTGAAAAAGCGTTTGGACCTGAGAAAGGTTTGCGCTAGGTGGGTACCTCATTTGCTCACTGAGGAGCAAAAGACACAAGGCCTTAAATGTACCCGGGAACTTTTGAAAACGTACAAAGGCTGTAATAATCGGGTAATTTCTAACTTGCTAACAGTAGATGAAACCTAGGTGCACATGTTTGAGCCACAAAGAAGGGCTGATAATAAGCAATGGACGCGAAAAGATAAAAAAAAAAAACGCCCATGTATTGCCAAGAAAACCATAAGTTCGAAAAAGATGTATGCAATTTTCTTTAATTCAAGTGGGCCAGTCGTTCAAGTGCCTTGTCCTTCTGGTCATACAGTCACTGGCAGAAGTTCTCTTGGCAGTGCTATTTATCAGTGTCTCCAACAGATACCAAAAGAAGACTATTTATCTACATTTCGCGACTGGGTAAAAAGGTTACAAAAATGTGCTTCAGTAAAGGGTAGTCCAGATCCTTGCGCAGCCCGATAGCAGCGTCAAGCGTTAGTTTCCGGATTTATCAGACACTTTTCTGTCTGGTAGACTGGTTACCGGTATATCAGTATCCTTACAATACAGGAGGGTAAACACTACAGAGAAAATACCTCATCGATAAATATTTGCACTGCAGACAGGACTCGAATGAGATCGAGTAACATATAAAATAAACAAACCTCGGGGGAGGGGGTGGTAACTTCCTATATATGGCATAGTACGGATGTGCGTGCCGAATGGCCCCCCGTTTCAGCGCTGCCAGGTATATGATTGGCTCCCTTTTTTCGATAAAAAGTATATGACTTACCCAATGTTTCTTGATTGGTATATGAAAGGCCCCACTTTTTCTGACATCCCGGTATATGCACATATTTTTCACTCAGAGATTTTTGAGGCTGCTTGTTGTCTTGGTATTCAATGAATTGACTGCATTATGATTAACTACCAGCAATAAATGGGTACAAAAAAAAAATCAACGGGCAGTATATGAATGGGTCATTATTTCAGAGGATCTAGTACATGAATGGGTCCGTTTTTTCAAGGCCAGGTAAAAGCTCGCCCGTACCAAAATTACCCCCGTTACCGCCCCCCACCCCCGCCTTTCCCCCCGCCCCCTCCCCCTCCCCCGAGAAACAAACAGATATAATTGACGTTTGTTTAAGTATGTTGCCCTTCAAGTTCAAGTCATGTTTACAGAAGTACTGCAAATACATACATATTGCATTAATTGATAAATAAATTATGAATTATATAAGGGAGGGCAAAAGATACAGCTTTTTTTTTCTGTGTCCTCTTAAATATTTAAGAAACTCTAGAACAAATTTGGATTTGAATAAGTAATTACATTAGCATCTTTATGCATGTTAAGCAACACCGAAATAGAAAGTAGATCTAAAATATTTTTGTGGATTCTGATAATCTGATAGCAATGTTCTGCTGTGTTTTATTTGTATAAATATCTGTCAGCGTGCTTCTGCTTATCTTCAAGGTCGTTAATACTGAGTTAAATATAGAACGCTTTACGTCAGCCGTGGGAATTTCGATACTAACTTAGACTGCTTAGTAAATTTCACACCAGGCGTCTATTTTAGAAGGCCTGGCGAACGAGGCTAAATAAAGGAGGAATACTTTGAAGGTTTATATAAAAAAAAATGTTTGATAAAGCGTAGCTCTGAAGTTATCCGAACCCAGTGACAAAACTTTTTGCAGGACCCTCGTAGTAAAAGACACGGATCAGTCTGCCCGGATGCGTATTTCACTGTCTTATTATCCGTTTCTAATGTTGCTGTTCATTTGTTTTTTGTTTTTAGCTCACCTGAGCCGAAGGCTCATGGTGAGCTATTATGATCACTCCCCGTCCGTCGTCGTCGTCGTCGTCGTCCGGACGTCCGTCCGTCCACAATCTTTAAACAACATCTCCTCCTAAACCACTGGTGGGAATTTGACCAAACTTCACAGGAATGATCCTTGGTTGGTCCTCTTTCAAAGTTGTTCAAATGGTTCCGGTTCATTGCATATCTAGGTCACAGGAGCTAAAAATAGATTTTTTAATTAAAAACTTAAAAAATCTTCTTGTCCGAAACCACTGGACCGATTTCAATATACTTTTGCAAAAATGTTCCTTTGGTGATCCTCTACCAAGATTGTTCAAGCCATTTGGATTCGTCTAAAAACATGGTCGCCAGGAGGCGAGGCTTATTTTCCCTATTTATCTATATAGAAAACTTTAAAAGTCTTCTTGTCCGAAACCACTGGACCGATTTCAATATAATTTTGCAGAAATGTTCCTTTCGTGATCCTCTAAAAAATTGTTCAAGCCATTTGGATTCGTCAAAAAACATGGCCGCCAGGGGGCGGGGCTTATTTTCCCTATATATCAATATAGAAAACTTTAAAAATCTTCTTGTCAGAAACCATTGGACCAATTTCCATATAATTTTGCAGAAATGTTCCTTTGGTGATCCTGTACCAAGATTGTTCAAGCCATTTTGATTCGTCAAAAAGCATGGCCGCCAGGGGGGCGGGGCTTATTTTCACTATATATCTGTATAGAAAACTTTAAAAATCTGCTTGTCAGAAACCACTGGACCGATTTCCATATAATTTTGCAGAAATGTTTCTTTGGTGATCCTCTTGCAAGATTGTTCAAGCCATTTGGATTCGTCAAAAAACATGGCCGCCGGGGGGTGGGGGTGCTTATTTTCCCTATATATCTATATAGAAAATTTAAAAAATCTTCCAATCAGAAACCACTGGAACGATTGCAATATAATGTGGCAGAAATGTTCCTTTGGTGATCCTGTACCAAGATTGTTAAAGCCATTTGGATTCGTCAAAAAAAACATTGCCGCCAGGGGCGGGGCTTATTTTCCCTATATATCTATACAGAAAAAATTGAAAAATCTTCTTGTCAGAAACCATTGGACCGATTTCATTATTACTTGGCAAAAATGTTTCCTTGCTGACCTTCTACCAAGATAATTCAGGTAGTCGTGATTTGTCAAAAAACATGGCCGCTAGAGCGTGGAGCTTATTTTCCCTATATATCTATATAGAAAAAATTTAAAAAAATCTTCTTGTCAGAAACCACTGGACCGATTTCAATAACCTTGGCAGAAATGTTTCCTTGGTGACCCTTTACCAAGATTGTTCAAGCCGTCATGATTTGTCAAAAAACATGGCCGCTAGGAGGCGGATCTTATTTTCCCTATATATATATATATATATATATATATATATATATAGAAAACTTGAAAAAAGATCTTCTTG
>OZ024827.1:33266878-33361878 GCA_964016985.1 Anodontia alba
TGTTAATTATGTATTTAGGGATAATCTGTTGTGATGGAATTAGCGGCATCAGTATTTAATAAACAAGTAGATGTTTGCATAGGTAGCATTTACATGATGATAATCGGTACCTGTTATCTTCAGAAAAAAAATACAGATAGATTGATGGATAGATAGTAAGCTTTGATTTTCGTTAACTCTGGAAACAATAATATATTTAAATGAGAAAACAGAAAGCCCTGTGGTGACAATTACATGTTTATCTGTATTCCATATTATTTAGTGAACCATGCGGCTGCCCTTTATTGGCGACCCTTTACACACATACACACACACACACACACACACACACACACACACACACACACATGTTGGTAAATACTTGCGAATTATATTCATTTAACAGTTTTTATCCCTTTTTATGCATTTAACTTTTACGATTCTATGAGAATAAACACTTTTGAGCAATAGTAAATGTGTGTTCTGGGGTGTCAGTTACAGGTAGGACTGCACAGGAATATTCAGTGTATTGTGTAGCTATTATTAATATTAGAAGAATGAAACTTCCAAATTTTGTTCATTTTATACTTTTTCGGTATTGTAAGGCATATTTGTTGTTCAATGAAAGTAAATAAACAATAAATAAAGGTGTCCTGGCGTGTCCTCCGGTGTCCTGGGGTAATAAGACTGACTGCAGTTTCTTCCCAGACACCATTAGGGATTGGAATGCACTCCCTGCATCTATAATATCCTCTGCTGAAAAGTCTGCGGTCTCTGTCGCTAAATTCGCATCACTTGTGAGATCTTGTGACTAGCCTCGCAATCGTTGGCCCTGGTGAATGAATGTCTATAAAGAAGTATGTTCTCTTCTGATCGTTTGTGCACGACAGCCGAGATAATAGACACTTGAACTTGTAAAATCACGACCTGCTTGAAAGAAGTATTTTATGTTATGAAAAGAAACATACCTCTCTACATTCTTTTCCTGGTAATTGCTTTTTAATCTTGTAATATATTACTTGTATAAAGTGTTGTTTACTTTAAGACTGCAATTGAAATGATCAAGAAGTCATCTGTTTCCGCGATTTCCAATAGAACAATGCACGTGAACTCGTCCGCTACCAGTTGCCGTAAAACAAACAAAAGAGCACTCAACAATTTACATTAATTTGCTGCTAGGAAGCTTATAATACAAAGTCAAATAGCTTAATAGTCTGCAGAGTTTTGACATCATCAACTATTGTTATTTGCCCTACAGCAAACTCTTTCTTTCTTTGGACACTGCCTCATGCACCAGTCATTTGTATCCACTATTCCCCTCCCCACGGACTTGGACCCAATATACTGGACTAATAACAATGGTACAGGTATTGTATTTATTGGAAATATGTTGTCGTGATGAAGTTTAAATGCTCATATTTCATTTATTTCTCCAAATATCTGAGATTTGTTTTTAAAAAGCAATAATTCAATATATTACCTTAAGACTGCACCATTATATTTAAGGAAAATCAAACTTTGTAAACATCAACAAGATGATGGTATAAGTTCAATTTTTATCCCCCACTTTTCAATCAAAAAAAAATGGGAATATAGTTACACCACGCACCCCCCCCCCCCCCCGCCCCCCTACCCCCTGCATCCAGCCATCCTTATGCCCAACTGTAATGTCACAGCATTGCTCCTAGACCATTTAAGCTAGATTTCGAAACTCACCAATTATAGCCCTATGGATGAGGACTGGAGGAACACATTCGGAATTTTGATGTGACCCCTTGGGGCAGGGCCATGGGGGTGGGGGTGTGGCCCCAAAGCATACATGTGATCTTTTACGATCTGGCGTAAAACTCCCGATTTTTCTCCTCTCTGTACGACCTCCCGCTAAAGAAGCAGAATCTCCCGCCAAGAAAAAAATCCTTTGTTGATTTTTCCTTGACCTACCATTTCAAGGTTTACCGTTATGATGATCCAATAACCCAAATTTACCATGAGCTAAAAAAAAAAAAAAAAACAGTTTATGGTATGTTTTTTGCTTTACTTAATTTGAAAAAGTAACGGACTGTAATTAGTTCCGGTCTTGATTTTTCGCGCATAGATGCGAAGTCGCGCATCACGCATTTAATATGACCAATTATCCAATTAGTGTCAGTCAGTACACGCATCAATTATAACTGGCAAACAATTAATTTTAATAGCCGCACTTGTCATAAACAGTATCATAATTGAGTACATCTACTCAATGCTCAATCAGTCAACGATGTCCACGCACAGACTAAAAAATCAAGATTAATAAAATGATAGATTTTGGGCCCGCAGCAGACGTAACAAGCGAAGGGAAGCAACTCAAATTGTCTAAGCACTTAGGATATGTGAGTTGCTCCCCTTCACTGTTATTGGGAACCAGTACATCCAAAATGGCGTCCTCATTTGTTATTTCGGAGAACAAATGTTTTCAAACGTAATTTATCAGCTTGTCTCGATTAAAGTTAATTGGTAGACATAGTCCCCCAGTGTATATACTGCCTCTGAGTAATACTGAACCTACTGTAATGGTGAAATATGGCCGATAGCTTTACTGACAGCCATTTGATGTGGATTAATTTGCAGCGTCTCCGCAAACTACCGCCAAGACTTATATCGTGCTAGCGGAACTTGGACCCCAAGAACCGCGATATATTGGATCTACAGTGTATATGGTTATAGACTTTCAACAGTATATTTCAGTCATATATGGACAATTGATCAAGACAATTAATTTAGAGATTGATCATGAAATATTTTCTACGGTCATTCTCTCCCTTCCGCTGATTCAAGAAGGGCAGTTGTCAGTTTCTGGCGAAAGAATGTGCACAATACTGGTTAACCGCTTAGAGGACTAAGCCTGCCCAGTAAATGTGTGGTTAGGTAAACTGACCGCGCTCAACATGACCCCATTGGGTTGACTGGGCCGTAAAACCTCAACACGAACAAACAAATCAAGACAATTAAAAGATGAACATGGTTCATAATAGGGTGAATATTATATATGATTATAGCCTTTCAACAGTATTTCAGTCATATGTGGACAATTGAAGGATGAACATGTTATACAAAGAAACTAACATAATTCAGTGATCAAAGTCACCATGCATTTACAATTAAAACATTTTATAGTGGTCTAAAGTATGTCAAAAAAAAAAAAAACTTGTTACTAAAAAGAATATTTTGGGATGCGAAAAAACCTCCCTCTTTTAGACCAGGATCTCCCTCCTAAAAATTGCAGATCTCCCACTTTGTGTCCCAGAAAATATCACATGTATGCCCCAAAGGGTCAAAAATTCATTTTATACAAACATAACCATGTTGCATATCAAATCGAAGGTTATGAAAAGTAGAATGTAGTGGTGCAAAACTTTTGCCCCGGGGGCATGTCTGGGGGTCACTAGAGGTCAAAAAGTAGGCTTTTAGGTCCTTTTTAGCTCACCTGAGCCAAAGGCTCAAGGTGAGCTATTGTGATCACCCACTGTCCGTCGTCATCGTCCGTCCGTCCACAATCTTTAAACAACATCTCCTCCTAAACCACTGGTGGGAATTTGATCAAACTTCACAGAAATGATCCTTGGTGGGTCCTCTTTCAAAGTTGTTCAAATGGTTCCTGTCCATTGCATATGTAGGTCACAGGTGCTAAAAATAGATTTTTTAACTAAAAACTTAAAACATCTTCTTGTCCGAAACCACTGGACCGATTTCAATATAATTTTGCAAAATGTTCCTTTGGTGATCCTCTACCAAGATTGTTCAAGCCATTTGGATTTGTCAAAAAACATGGCCGTCAGGGGACGGGGCTTATTTTCACAATATATCTATATAGAAAACTTTGAAAATCTTCTTGTCAGAAACCATTGGACCGATTTCCATATAATTTTGCAGAAATGTTCCTTTTGTGATCCTCTACCAAAATTGTACGAGTCATTTGGATTCGTCAAAAAACATGGCCGCCAGGGGGCGGGGCTTATTTTCCCTATATATCTAAATAGAAAACTTGAAAAAATCTTCTTGTCAGAAACCACTGCACCGATTTCCATATTATTTTGCAGAAATATTCCTTTGGTGATCCTCTACCAAGATTGTTCAAGCCATTTGGATTCGTCAAAAAACATGGCCGCCAGGGGGCGGGGCTTACTTTCCCTATATATCGATATAGAAAACTTTAAAAATCTTCTTGTCAGAAACCACTGGACCAATTTCCATTTAATTTTGCAGAAATGTTCCTTTTGTGATCCTCTACCAAGATTGTTCGAGCCATTTGGATTCGTCAAAAAACATGGCCGCCAGGGGGCGGGGCTTATTTTCACGATATATCTACATGTATATAGAAATCTTTGAAAATCTTCTTGTCAGAAACCATTGGACCGATTTCCATATAATTTTGCAGAAATGTTCCTTTTTTGATCCTCTACCAAGATTGTTGTAGTCATTTGGATTCGTCAAAAAACATGGCCACCAGGGGGCGGGGCTTATTTTCCCTATATATCTATATAGAAAACTTGAAAAAATCTTCTTGTCAGAAACCACTTCACCGATTTCCATATTATTTTGTAGAAATGTTCCTTTGGTGATCCTCTACCAAGATTGTTCAAGCCATTTGGATTCGTCAAAAAACATGGCCGCCAGGGGGCGGGGCTTAATTTCCCAATATATTGATATAGAAAACTTTAAATAAAAATCTTCTTGTCAGAAACCACTGAACCAATTTTCATTTAATTTTGCAGAAATGTTCCTTTTGTGATCCTCTACCAAGATTGTTCAAGCCATTTGGATTTGTCAAAAAACATGGCCGCCAGGGGGCGGGGCTTATTTTCACTATATATATCTATATAGAAAATTTTAAAAATCTTCTTGTCAGAAACCACTAAACCGAATTCAGTATAACTTGGCAGAAATGTTTCTTTTGTAACCCTCTACTAACATTGTTCCAGCTGTCTTGATTCGTCAAAAAACATGGCCGCCAATGGGCGGGGCTTATTTTCCCCATATATATATATAGAAAACTTCCAAAAATATTCTTGTCAGAAACGACTAGACCGATTTCAATATAGCTTGGCAGATTTTTCCTTCGTGACCCTCTACCAAGATTGTTCAAGCTGTCATGATTTGTCAAAAAATATGGCCGCTAGGGGGCGGATCTTATTTTCCCTATATATATAGAAAACTTGAAAAAAATCTTCTTGTCAGAAACCACTGGACCGATTTTAATATAACTTGGCTGAAATATTTCCTTGGTGACCCTTTACCAAGATTGTTCAAGCAGTCATGATTTGTCGAAAACATGGCTGCTAGGGGGCTGGGCTTATTTTCCCTATATTTTATAGATAAAAAATAGCTTAAATCATTCTGATCCAAAATCCAAGGTGGCCGCCATGGCTGCCATCTTGAAAATCTATTTCAGTTTCTTCCCCTGAACAAAAAGGCCAATTGACTCTTAGGGCAACTTATAGATAAAAAATGGCTAAAATCCTTCCAGTCCAAAATCTAAGATGGCCACCACCACAGCCATCTTGAAATATATTTTGATCTTCTCCTGAATGAAATGGTATGGCTTATTGACTCAAAACTTGGTAGGAAGTTCCAATCTAAAATCCATAATGGCTGTCTATGAAGCCATCTTTAAAATATATTTTGTTATTCTTCTAAATGAAAGGGCATTTGTCTCGTTGAAGTATAGACGTGACTTGTAGATTAAAAATAGCTAAAATAATTCAGATTGGAAATCGAAAATGTCCTTTATGGTGGCCATCTTGAAAACCTTTTTAGCTCACCTGAGCCGAAGGCTCAAGTTGAGCTATTGTGATCACTCACCGTCTGTCGTCGTCGTCATCCGTCTGTCCATCAACAATCTTTAAACAACATCTCCTCCTAAACCACTGATTGGATTTTGACCAAACTTCACAGGAATGATCCTTGGTTGGTCCTCTTTTAAAGTTGTTCAGATGGTTCCAGTCGATTGCATATCTAGGTCACAGGAGCCAAAAATAGATTTTTTAACTAAAAACTTAAAAAATCTTCTTGTCAGAAACCACTGGACCCATTTCAATATAATTTTGCAGAAATGTTCCTTTGGTGATTCTCTACCAAGATTGTTCAAGCCATTTGGATTCATCAAAAAACATGGCCGCCAGAGGGCGGGGCTTATTTTCCCTAAATATCTATATAGAAAACATGGCCGCCAGGGGGCAGGGCATATTTTCCCTATATATCAATATAGAAAACTTTAAAAATCTCTTGTCAGAAACCACTGGACTGATTTCAATATAATTTTGCAGAAGTGTTCCTTTGGTGTTCCTCTACCAAGATTGTTCAAGCCATTTGGATTCGTCAAAACATGTGGCCACCAGGGGGCGGGGCTTATTTTCCCTATATATCTATATAGAAAACTTTAAAAATCTTCTTGTCAGAAACCACTGGACCGATTTCAATAGAATTTTGCAGAAATGTTCCTTTTGTGATCCTCTACCAAGATTATTCAAGCCATTTGGATTCGTCAAAAAACATGGCTGCCAGGGGGTGGGGCTTATTTTCCCTATATATCTGTATAGAAAACTTTAAAAATCTTCTTGTCAGAAACCACTGGACTGATTTCTATATAACTTGGCAAAACTGTTTTCTTGGTAATCCTGTACCAAGATTGTTCAAGCCATCATGATTTGTCAAAAAACATGGGTGCTAGGTGGCAGGGCTTATTTTCCCTATATATCTATACAGAAAATTTTAATGATCTTCTTGTCAGAAACCACTGGACTGATTTCAATATAACATTGCAGGAATGTTTCTTTTGTAACCCTCTTCCAAGATTGTTCAAGTTGTGATGATTCATCAAAAAATGTGGCTGCCAGGGGGGGGGGGGGGCTTAATTTCCCTATATATCTATATAGAAAACTTTAAAAATCTTCTTGTCAGAAACCACTGGACGGATTTCATTATAACATGGCAGAATTGTTTCCTTGTTGACCCTCTACCAAGATTGTTTGTTATCATGATTCATCAGAAAACATGGCTGCCAGGGGGCAGGGTTTATTTTCCCTATATATCTATATCAAAAAGTTTAAAAATCTTCTTGTCAGAAACCAATGGACCGATTTCAATATCACTTGCCAGGAATGTTTCTTTGGTGACCCTCTACCAAGATTGTTCAAGCTGTCATGATTTGTCAAAAAACATGGCCGCAGGGGGGCAGGGCATATTTTCCCTATATATCTATATAGAAAACTTTAAAAATCTTCTCATAAGAAACTGTTGAATCCAGTTCAATGTAACTTGGCAGGAATGTTGCTTTGGTGACCTTCTACCAAGATTGTTCACGCCCTCATGATACGTCAAAAAAACATGGCCGCCAGGGGGCGAGGCTTATTTTTCATATATATCTGTATAGAAAACTTTAAAATTCTTCTTGTCAGAAACCACCTGACTGATTTCAATATTACTTGGCAGGAATGTTGCTTTGGTGATCCTCTACCAAGATATTCAAACAAACATTATTCGTCAAAAAACATGGCTGCTAGGGGTGGGGCTTATTTTCCCTGTATATCTAAATAGAAAACTTTAAAAATCTTCTTGTCAGAAACCACTAAACCGATTTCAATATAACTTGGCAGGAATGTTCCTGTGGTGACCCTCTACCAAGTTTGTTCAAGCTGTCATGATTCGTCAAAAAAAAATGGCCATTAGGGGGTGGGGATTTTCCCTATATAGCTATATAAAACATTTTAAAAATCTTTTTGTCAGAAACCACGACCGATTTCAATATAACTTGGCAGAATTGTTCCTTTGGTGATCCTCTTTCAAGATTCAGTTCATGCCATCATGATGCATGAAAAAAAAAATGGCCGCTGGGGAGCAGGGCTATAAAATTTATACAAAAATCTTAGAGTGGTGAACTTGGCTGAAACTGCAACAGTAAGTATGCAAAGCTGTTTGCCCAGGTGAGCGATATAGGACCATCATTTTCCTCTTGTTTTTTATTGTCACCTAATTCCTCTTAGGCTTCTTTTAGCTAGAACCTTGAAACTGTCACAGGATATAGCCCTATGGATGAGGACTGGAGGAACACATTCAGAATTTCGATGTGACCCCAGGGGACAGGGCCAGGGGGGTCTGGCCTCGAAGGGTCCTAAATCCATTTTGTACAAACATAGTCATGTTGCATACCAAATCAAAGGTAATGAATAGTAGAATACAGTGGTGCAAAACTTTTGCCCCAGGGGCATGACTGGGGGTCACTAGAGGTCAAAAAGTAGGCTTTTAGGTCCTTTTTTATGATTGTCACCAAACTCCTCTTAGGCTTTTCTAGCTAGAACCTTGAAATTGTTGCATGTAATAGCCCTATGGATGAGGACTGGAGAAACACATTCGTAATTTTGATGTGACCCCTAGGGGGCAGGGCCAGGGGTGTGTGGCCCCGATGGGTCAAAATCCATTCTGTACAAACATAGTCATGTTGCATATCAAATCGAAGGTAATGAAAAGGAGAATACAATGGTGCAAAAATTTTGTCCTGCCTGGGGGCATGTCTGCGGGGTCACTAGAGGTCAAAAAGTAGGATTTTGGGTCCTTTTTTTAGCTCACCTGAGCATAAGCTCAGGGTGAGCTATTGTCATCACCCTATGTCCATCGTCCGTCGTCGTTCGTCGTCAACAATTAGTTTGTTAACTCTCTAGAGGTCACAGTTTTGACCCAATCTTGATGAAACTTGGTCAGAATGTTTGCCTCTATGAAATCTAGGTCAAGTTCAATACTGGGTTACTTGGGGTCAAAAACTAGGTCACCAGGTCAAATCAAAGGAAAAACTTGTTAACACTCTACAGGTCATAATTTTGACCCAATCTTGATGAAACTTGCTCAAAATGTTTGCCTCTATTAAATCTAGATCAAGTTCGTCGCTGGGTTACTTGGGGTCAAAAACTAGGTCACCGGGCCAGATCAGCAGAAAACCTTGTTAACACTCTAGCGGTCACATTTTTGAAGCAATCATCATGAATCTTGCTCAATATATTTGTCTTGATGATTTCTAGGTCAAGTTCGAAACTGGGTCACCTGGGTTCAAAAACTAGGTCACTTGGCAAGATCAGCAGAAAACCTTGTTAACACTCTAGCAGTCACATTTTTTAAGCAATCATCATGAATCTTGCTCAATATGTTTGTCCTGATGATTTCTAGGTCAAGTTCGAAACTGGGTCACTTGGGGTCAAAAACTAGGTCACCGGGCCAGACCAGCAGAAAACCTTGTTAACACTCTAGCGGTCACATTTTTGAAGCAATCATCATGAATCTTGCTCATTATGTTTGTCTTGATGAATTCTAGGTCAAGTTCGAAACTGGGTCACCTGGGGTCAAAAACTAGGTCACCTGGCCAGGTCAGCAGAAAACCTTGTTAACACTCTAGCAGTCACATTTTTGAAGCAATCATCATGAATCTTGCTCAATATGTTTGTCTTGATGATTTCGAGGTCAAGTTTGAAACTTGGGTCACTTGGGGTCAAAAACTAGGTCACCGGGCCTGATCAGCAGAAAACCTTGTTAACACTCTAGCGGTCACATTTTTGAAGCAATCATCATGAATCTGGCTCAATATATTTGTCTTGATGATTTCTAGGTCAAATCTGAAACTGGGTCACCTGGGGTCAAAAACTAGGTCACCTAGCCAGAACAGCAGAAAACCTTGTTAACACTCTAGCAGTCACATTTTTGAAGCAATCATCATGAATCTTGCTCAATATGTTTGTCTTGATGATTTCGAGGTCAAGTTCGAAACTGGGTCACTTGGGGTCAAAAACTAGGTCACTGGGCCAGAACAGTAGAAAACCTTGTTAACACTCTAGCGGTCACATTTTTTAAGCAATCATCATGAATCTTGCTCAATATGTTTGTCTTGATGATTTCTAGGTTAAGTTCGAAACTGGGTCACTTGGGGTCAAAAACTAGGTCACCTGGCCAGATCAGCAGAAAACCTTTTTAACACTCTAGCAGTCACATTTTTGAAGCAATCATCATGAATCTTGCTCAAAATGTTTGTCTTGATGATTTAAAGGTTGAGGTCGAAACTGGGTCACTTGAAGTCAAAAACTAGGTCACCGGGCCAAATCAGCAGAAAACCTTGTTAACACTCTAGCGGTCACATTTTTCAAGCAATAATCATGAATCTTGCTCAAAATGTTTGTCTTGATGATTACTAGGTCAGGTTCGAAAATGGGTCACGTGGTGTCAAAAACTAGGTCACCAGGCCAGGTCAGCAGAAAACCTTGTTAACACTCTAGCGGTCACATTTTTGAAGCAATTATCATGAATCTTGCTCAAAATGTTTGTCTTGATGAGTTCTAGGATATGTTTGAAACTGGGTCACTTGGGGTCAAAAACTAGGTCACCGGGCCAAATCAGCAGAAAACCTTGTTAACACTCTAGCGGTCACATTTTTGAAGCAATCATCATGAATCTGGCTCAAAATGTTTGTCTTGATGATTTCTAGGTCAAGTTCAAAACTGGAACACCTGGGGTCAAAAACTCGGTCACCTGGCCAAATAAGCGTAAAATCTTGTTATCACTCTAGCGGTCACATTTTTCAAGCAATCATCATGAATCTTGCACAAAATGTTTGTCTTGATGAGTTCTAGGTCAAGTTCGAAACTGGGTTGCTTGGTATCAAAAACTAGGTCACCGGGCCAAATCAGCAGAAAACTTTGTTATAATCATTTTGAACTTTGATCAGAATGTTTGCCTTGATCAGTTCTAGATCAGGCTTTCAAAGTGCTATGTTGCTCAGGTGAGCGTTACAGGGCCATCATGGCCCTCTTGTTTATTATCACCCAACACCTCGTTGGCTTTTTTAGCTAGAACTTTGAAACTGTCACAGGTAATAGCCCTATGAATGAGGACTGGAAAAACTCATTTGGAATTTAGATGTGCAGGGAAATATTGTAGTGGTGCACTGATACCGGCTGGATAGCAACAACAGCAGATCTGCGTGGGTCCATTGACAGGCGTTGCCGGTGGTTTAAAAGCAGCTGACGTCACCGGTGCGAACCAGTATTTCGGCCTACTTCTACTTAGAGTGCCCAGCTGGAAGGACGTGTTTGGAAGCTCTGAGGGATCCCAGAGCAGCACAATACAGGACTTAAAATGGTAACCTTAGCGGGTTTACTTTAATACGCAATGGCGCTGGCGTGGGGATATGCAATGGCCGCCATTGACTCGCTCTAGTTTCTTTGTATTTTCAGTGGCAGTCTAGCTGTACTACTGTCTAAAGTTCTCGAGTCTGTACTCTGTACTAATCATCTCAACTGACCCTGCCCATAACGTCTCCGATGCCTTCAGTCAGAAGTTTTCAAAGGTTCCTAGCCTTGTGAAAGGATTGGACAACCTGTTTGCAATGGTTAGTATATACCCTAAGTACCCTAACTGTTGGGGCACCTTATCTTTGTACCATACTTGTCCTGAAATTTTATACTCCATTTGATTACCTGTTGATGTGCTAAAAACTGCTGGATGAGTATCGAACAATATAGACCCTGATCTGATGGGCCACATTAACTAGTGTCTGTTCTGTGCATACACTGTCAGGTCTGTCTGTAAGACAAAAACCCTTGTCCTGCTGAACCCTGATATACTCTGCCTTTGCGAACAGTGTAGATCCAGATCAGTTGGCTTCTGAAGAAGCCAACTGATCTAGATCTGCACTGTTTGTCATTCAGTATGTGAATTTATATCAACAATCTGATTGGCTGAAAAGTAGAAGTGGGTGAGGCATCTTAATTTATTCAGCATGACAAAGGTAAATTCTTAGGGTAAATATAGTATATGTGAGCTTCCTTAAATGTACAGCAAAAATGCTTTATTCTTTTTTCTGTTTATTTTATCTTATGAGAGTTAGTACAACTATACGAAGAATAAAAAAAAAATAAAATGTCATCTGCTGTAACAGTTGCTTCTTGCACTTTGGGTTTGCTACATCTGAGTAGTGAAGACCCAGACTAAATTTATCAGACATTGCAGCCTAGCCATATATAGCACAAATGTACAGAGAAAATTAAGATTGTCCTCAACCAACAGAAAAGATTGGTCACACTATGCAATTGAGTTGAGTGGTGTTTCTGATAGCCCTTGATAAAGCATTGCTGCAGGTACCCATTAGCAGAGGTTCTTATGAGCATCCCACAAATTATCGAGAATCATAGCTCAAGCTGAGTAGGTATTCGGGTAAATACATTTCTTATTTGTCATTGAAAACTTATATGTGGTGTCATAAAAAGCATCTGAGGGAAGCGCTTCTAAATGAGTCCCTATAACATACTTTACATGGAGAAATAAAAAAAGAACAATCAGTTCTTTTCATTTAAGAAAAGCAGCTTATTTGGAGTTTGGAGAAAAAAGACATTATTTCTCTGGAGACCTCTCTCATCTAGAGCTATGTAGTATCTGACACTTTTTGTCGCACCTGCTTTAGCATGGGCGACTTAGGCTAGCAAGTGTCTGTCCATTCTTCTGTTCCTCTGTCCATTTGTCCATCCGTCAACATTAACCTTGGGTGTCTTGTGAGCGCAACTCCTCTTATAGTTTAGTTTAAAACTTTGCATGTATTTTCTTCATGGTAGGAGAATGTGCATGAGGTTTGGATATAATTGTTAGATTATTTTTTGTCACTTTTTGTACCCCGCCACATGATAGTGGCGGTGTATTATGGTTTCACGTAGGATGTCCGTGTGTCTGTCTGTCCGTCCATCCATCAGTGTATGTCCGTCCATCCCTTTTTCGTTAAAGGATGATAACTTAGTAAACCTAAGTGGGTATTCACCAAACTTGGTATGTGCATTGATATTGTGGAGATCTGGTTTGGAATTGCTAATGGGCAAATTTCGTCAATTTTTTACGGAGTTATCTGTCCGCGACACGATAATGACAGGGTATTATAGTTTAATGTTTTTATTCCACATTGTAAACTGAGTCATTTTCACTCTCAATACATAGATAGTGGATACCTCTTGTGAGCGCAACTCCTCTAATAGTTTCTTACCGATTGTTTTGAAACTTTGGTTATATATATTTATTATATATATTTTTCTTTTTTTAATGTACAAAAATGTGCATGCTGTTTGGATATAATAGTGAGATTTTTTTTGGTCATTTTTTTCTCATTGTGAACTTAGTCATTCGTCACCCTCAATATAAGGACACTGGGTACCCCATGAGCACAACTCCTCATACAGTTCGATATCTATCTGTATGAGATTGATATGTACTTTTCTGCCATATTTTGTGATTCCAGGGACTCATGTATATAAATAAACAATAAAAAGATTGCCTTTTGAAACACAGAACACACTACGGATTAGAAAATGGGAGTCTTGGGTTTATTGAGACTCTTCATAATAAATAATGAAGTTTGCAACACTGCTTACGCCCTCCAGCATATGCATGAGCAGAACTCCATTTTCAAATATACCATAATGGGCCCAGTGATCCCAAAGGAAATGAAAAATAATCTGCACAAAAAAAAAAGTATTTGAAGGACTCGCAGGTAAAAAAGATCCCTGTCAATACGGTATTGTGTATTTGTTCAGCAAGTTTTATACAGCACAGCTCCTGTTACTTCTGTCACCTTGTTCTATGTCACATTTGATGCTTAATCATTTCGTTATAAAATACTTCATGGTGATGGACAGGCACCTATTTCATTTTATTAGCTCACCTGAGCAAAAGCTCAGGGTGAGCTATTGTGATCACCCTCTGTCCGTTGCCTGTCGTCCATCGTCCGTCGTCAACAATTAGTTTGTTAATACTCTAGAGGTCACAGTTTTGACCCAATCTTGATAAAACTTGTTTTACTTAGTAGGCTTGAACACACACATACTATTTCTATTTACAGAAAAACAACCAGAGCTATGAGTGACCAAGGTACGGTGAGCTTACAGTTGCTTAGAACAGTAACATCCTCACTCGAAAGAGTAGTTGCCCATTTCTATGGTCCACAATGTTGCCAGACCCTTATGACGTCTTCAACTGGGAAAGCTGTCATTACTAGTGATGGATACACGATTTTACATTCCATCCTTGCCTCTCACCCTTTATCAATAGTGATTACAAAAGCAATAGACCGCTGTCACAGCTATACATACGATGGATGTAAAACATTTATTATATATCTGTCCAGATTCCTTGCATTGTCAGAAAAGGAAATACAGTCTGGTAAATTTGTACCTCATGGAACGAACCTGAAAGGAAACATGAATTTGAATGAGCAACGAGGGAAGTTATGCATATCCAGATGTCTTAGAGTAGCTTTAAGTGAAATCATGCCAGTGGTATATCACAACATACTAGAATACTGTCGAAGTATAGCAGATAAAAATGACACATTGCACCTATTAAAGTGTGTAGGAAGGAACACTTTGATGCCTCATTTCAACCCCAAACTTTGTGACTTCCTGACAAGTCTTTTGGAAAATTTGCTAGATGTAAATGCAGATATCAACAGTTTAAAGAATTCTTTACATTTTCTCTTAGACAATTTCAGCTGCTTATGCATACGATCAGCAAATCAACCCTATGACAGAAGCCAGACTATGTCCACTTATATAATCCAACGGGATTTTATTCTTGTATGTGACCGCATTAGTGAACCAAGACCGGTTAATATACTGCTGATTAACACACCTATAGACAAATCTGCTGATAAATCAGAACCTCGTGAAATAATGAGAATAGCTTCTGAATCTCAGTTAAGTGACAGTCTGATATGTAGAATTAAGAAAGTAAGGCAGTTTGCTGAAAGCTGTGCGAACCTTTGTGTTGATGTTATTATCAGCTCAGAAGGCATCCCACAATTTGCATTGGATATCCTCAGGGCAAGAAATATATCGGTTGTTCATTATGTACTGAAGCAAGACATTGCAATTCTTGAGAAGCTTACTTCAACTTTAGCTGTGACAGAAACAAGGGATATTTGTAGAGCTAATGTGATAGCTGCAAAAGGAGTAAAATCTATAAATGTTAATGGTTGTTGCAGTGTGCAGCTGCAACTCGATTCAAAATTCGGTGTGAAACATTTGGTTTTATGTGCACCTACAGTTGGATTATGCGACCAGTTGTATCTGATTATGCAGAAAGCAGTGAAAGCTATGACACTTTGTTTGAAAACAGAAGATCTTTTGCAGTATTTCAGCAGTGACTCAAAACATTTGGACACTGTACATTTATCAGGATTTCAGATGACTCAGAACATGTTGCCTACTAGCGAAAGGGAAACAAATGGTCAGCATAAAAGAAGCCTATTTTTGACAGTCGGTGATGAATGTGATGACAGTATAAAAGGCCCCCTTATTGTACCGGGTGGCGGTGGTTTTGAACAACTTGTCTCAAAATATTTGAAAGAATGTGCTGTTAATGAGGTTGATTCAGATAAAGCAAATATATGTAAGCTAATTGGAGAAAGTGTAATGTATATTTTGAATGTGTTGCAAAGAAATACATCAGAGCAGTCTAACAATAAGCATGCACACATTCAGGTACAACATCAGCTTCAAGATCAATTGAATCGTGGTTCTTTATGGGGGTTAAATAGAAGAGGTGAACCAGCTGATGTGTGTAAGAATGCAGGAGTTATGGAACCTGTTCTTATGAAAATTCACACTCTCAACTGTGTTCTTGTTTTACTTGAGCAGTTGTTCAGAATTGAAAAGACAGTCGGTGGGATGAGAACTAAATCCGCCACTGTGGAGATCGCACATCAAACATAGCTCCAGATAAAGTGATTATGAATTCTTAATTTTGGATCCGATAACATTTGTTATATATATATATATATATATATATATATATATATATATATATATATATATATATATATATATATATATATATATTTCAACCAAAATATCTTCTCTTATCACTGAAATCCAGGGCTTCCATTAAGGAAGTCTTGGAGTTAAAAGCTTCATAACATCTTCACATAACTTTTGAATCTGAATGTCTGAAAGTCAGACGTTCTAACTGATACGCCTGAGCAATAAGATATATTAATGTGTTGTTGTTTTTGTTTTTATAATTATTATTATTATTACTTTTTTTTTTTTTTTGTATTTTTATATTTTTCCTCACTTTGGATAAGTTTCAAAATGTATCGGTGGTTTTATTATCACAATCAATAAACGTTTCCATCTAGTTTACGTATTTGGCATGCTGTTTGGGACGGACATGTAGCATACCTTATGAAGTTTTGGTTAAAGCTCTTTCAATACTGACCGAGTAATATTTTCCCACTAAGAGTGTGCTTCATAACTAAAACATTTTGCATGCCTGCGTCTTGGAATTTTCATGCAGATGACCTACATTTTCAAGTTGTCATGTTTTAGCTCATCCGAGCTTCGCTCAGGATGAGCTATATACAGTTGAATCTCAATAGCTCGAACACCGATGGCTCGTTTACCATGGCTATTTCGAACTCGGTAATGAATCCCTACGAAAATCTTCCGATAGATCAATAAAACAAATATTTAAGGAAGCTTTCTTATTTCTTTATGAAATTGTATGTTGTGTTGTGCAGTCAACATACAATTATTGTGTAGAAGATCGATAGATTTCCCAGAATTAGCTATATTTGCTTCCCGACCTGGCGCCATGATTAACCTTCAGTGGCTCGAACTACCCATACCTCGAACAATTTTCCATGGTCCTAAAGGTGTTCGAGCCATTGAACTTCGACTGTATAGTGATCACTTTTTGTCCTTCATCCGGCCGTCCATCCGTCTGTCCATCAGTTCGTTAACACTTTCAAATGACAACTCCTCCAAAGCCATTGAAGCGATTTGTCCCTATTTAGGTAAGAATGTTGCGCTGGGTAGGGGATTTAAAAATAGCTAAAATTATGGTGATCTGCCTCTTGGTTTGGTTGCCATGGCAACAGAAAGCTCCCAGTGACTTATAATGGGAAAAGTTTACATTGCATTTTCTCCATACCCAGTGATGTGAACAATATTAGACAGTTATGATCATTTGATGATTGTCTACCCAGATTATTTGTTTTATGACCAGCGACCATTTGTTTTTTCGTTGCCATGACAAAATATTAAAGTAATTTTTTGTAAAGCACCAGCAGGGAAAGAATACCCTATTAAACACTGGAAAGGAAATAAGTCGCAGTTGAGCTTTTGTTGTGACAAAGTATCCATTTAAAGATATTTACACCATATTTGTGGGACTTTCACCCAACCTGATCACATGATGAACTCAGGCCCTACTTAAAGTTAATAGCAGCTCTGCCCGGAAGACATCAGTCAGCCCGTCTATTTTGCGGGGCCCAATGGGAGGGGCCGTGATTTTTTAACACCTGATAATCTGTGCACGCCGGTAATATGTACCCGTAGATGATGCTCTACCTGAAATGCATTTTACCGCATCAGGAATTTTACTGAAGGACTTTAAACAAATTTCTGCCTTTGTTTTTTGCGAGCCGACACATTTTTAATTGCGCCGTCCGACTGGAGACCAGGAGGTCGCGGGTTCAACCCCCACCGAGGTCGGCAACATTCTTTCGTGGAGATTGATCATGAAATATTTTCTACGGTCATTCTCTCCCTTCCGCTGATTCAAGAAGGGCAGTTGTCAGTTTCTGGCGAAAGAATGTGCACAATACTGGTTAACCGCTTAGAGGACTAAGCCTGCCCAGTAAACGTGTGGTTAGGTAAACTGACGCGCTCGACATGACCCCATTTGGTTGACTGGGCGGTAAAACCTCAACACAAACAAACAAAACATTTTTAATTGCAAAAATATGCAGGTAAAAGAAGCTTCCGTATTTGAATTTTCGCGAAAAAATAAAATGGTTGACAGCAGACGGGAAATTCTATGCAAGATACCTGTGTTTGTAAACAAGCTGGTTGTCGCACGACAACATACAATTTGTCACAACATTCGGAAACTTTGAAACCAGACTACGTATCGCTAAGCTCTTTCATTGGCTGACTGACGCTACACGTCTCAGTCGAAACTCTCGACATTATCCGCTATATTTTAATCATTCGTCAATACGCCGAGGCAGAAAAAAGAAACAAAAAAACAAAAAAAAAAAAAAACAGGCTGTCGGTACACAGAATCTGCTCTATGCCTTTTCGCATTACCATTATCGACACCTTGTTAATTCCTGCTTCGCAGCCACTAGCGGTGTCATATAAAGGTAATAATGCTGCCTTTTTTTAACATAACAGAAAAAAAATGTGACATTTGTGAAGAAAACATCTTATATGAAATATGAGTTTGCGTTCGCTATGGTTTCAGATGGAATCATAGGACAGGAATTTCGACGAAAAACCGATAATCTTCGGCTATCTTCGTTGCTATGGGTGTGTTTACAATAAATGCGTATAAACAAATGATGATGGTCCATCTGTAGGACAACGCCACCTTTTCAGATGCGAGGATGTTACTTGGCGTCTGAAACGTACATGTTGTTTACAAACCATTGGCCATACTCACCAGACTTGAGCCCATGCAAGTACTTTTTACCTTCAAAGCTTATAAGAAAATGCTTTTTGGGACGACAACCTGCATTTTATAACTGGATAAAAAGGATTACAAAACTGCATTTCGATGAAGGGGGAATGTTTTTTTTTTTTTTTTGTTGTTTTTTTTTTTTTTTTTTTTGTTTTTGCAATTTAAATATTTTGATAGAACGCTGTTTTTCAGAAATCCATCCACAAAAATGACAAAACGTTTTGCAGGACCCTCGTATTTATCTACAATCTTTACGCGCGCGCAGCATAATCATAAGCGTAGCCATGCCACAAAAGATACCGAGCGAATGCAAACAGCACGTCTTGGGATAGTTTCATCAATAACGTTCGTACGGTTAATCGTAAAATGTTTGTACGTTCTTTTTTTTACGAAATGATCAAAAGATCAGAAACGTCGTATGGTTTACTATACTCTCATACAGAACCACAAAATATAACGTGCTGTATCACGTTCTGACTTATTATAGCCGTGTAAGGTAGATTACACGACTTCAAGATATCAACAAAAGGCAAAAAATAAACTTAGTTGAAGAAATTGACTTTTTATTGGAGGAGGTGAACAAACAAAAGTCCATTCTCTCGGAAAAGCACTTTGCAATGAGAAGAAGAATGCGCAGTGGCAAGCGGTGACCACAGCGGTATTAAGGCGGTGGGCAGCACCGAGAGAAGGCCTACCCCACTCGCATCCCTCTCTCCAAACAATCACAATAAATTGGCAGTCATTTGTTCCGGGGTTCGGGTAATTATTATTTATTTATTTCAAATTGCTGATGTGAACCCTGTACACTTGTGCTAAGTGAATGTTTTAGCTCCCCAAGTCCCCTCAACCTTGTGGGGGCGGGTGTGTGGAGAAAGAACATTGTGTCTACTTACATGTACTTTTGAAATTTTGTAATAGATCGTGATATCACAGCTGTGGTGAGGGTCGATCGAAAGGTTATTGTCCTGCTTATAAGCCGTGCTTTTCCTCACCGCCATCCTACCCTACCACGCAAGTTTACAATGGATCATTGGTAACAGACGATTCGAGCTTAGTGTTGCACTGTAAAGCAGATGCTGTACCTGCTCCCTTTGCGAGGTCTTTTATAAGTCTTTTTGCGTGTCATCACGCTATGAAACACCATAATACAAATATTGTCGAATCATTATTTCGTATTTTAAAAGTCCTAAAATGTGCAGCAGTTGTTTTAACATCGGTTTTACAAATAAAAAGAATTACGTCCAAACGTAATGTTGAATAGGGGAAATTGTTATTAAGAGCAGTCACTGATTTCCTGGGAATGAAAAGCTATAACGTTTCATTAAAACTCCTGCAATCGACACCAAAGAAAACAAAGTCTACTACAGTCTGACATACAACGACATGGATTTGAACAAAATTTGTTCAGCCAGCTGCTTTGGCTTATCGTGTTATTAATCTTTATCAAAACAACTCTCTATAGCATAGCTGACAATGTTTCTAATTTCTCTCTCCAACACTTCAAATGTAACATAAACATTGTATATACTGCCCAGACAGAAAGTTCATAAAACCAAAATCTCGCTATTTTGGAATGAAAAATATACCATTGGCTATCAGTTTTATCAGTTGGTATAAATGATCTTCTCACATTTGAAATGTACTTATAAACTGTAAACTGTCTTCACCAAGAATTTTACTGCAGGAACCAATTACTAGGTAATACAGATACAGTTAAAACAATAATCACACGGAGCAGTCAGTTTTCAGAAAATTTTTTGGAAGATGGGGTTATATTCTTGAGTGTACTAGGGGTCCAAACATGAAGAAAGTCGACAAATTAGCAAACAGGCAAAAATAAAACTTATGGATTATCTCCTTAGTCTGTGCAAAATCCCTATTCAGCGTGATTTTAGCTCACCTGAGCCGAAGGCTCAGGATGAGCTGTTGTGATCACTTGCCGTCCGTCGTCGTCCGTCTGTCCGTAAACACCATTGAAAGATTTCTCGTCTGAAACCCCTGGACCAGTTTTCTTCAAATTTCACTTGAAGGCATCTGATAATGGGGGATTGAAAATTTGTTCAATTGGTCACGTTCCGTTAATCAAGATGGCAGCCATGCCCATATATGGTAAAAACACTTAATAATCTTCTTCTCTAGAACCAAGAAAGCCTGAAGGCTGAATCTTAGTATATAATATCAGGGACTCAAGGTCAACCAAGTTTGTTAAATGATGATCTTAGGTTGACCTTTGATATTTTTACGGCAAGGTCAAGTTTGCATCCTCATGCATTTCTCTGGGGAAGATGTTGAAAAATTGTTTTCTCAAAATGTATTAAAGAGTAATGGCTAAAACTTACCATGTATGATTAAATTATTAAAACTTTTTAGTTACAATCAAAATTTTGTCCCCTGGGGATTATCTTCCCTTGCCCATGGGCTATATATATATGTTTAAAATTGTGTAATTTTTAAATGTCTTCTCCTCTGAAACCGCTTGAGCATTTTCACCAGATTTCACATGGGGTCTTCTGTCGAAAGGTTATTGACAGTTTGTTTGAATGGTCTCGCACCATTGAGGCTGAATTTTGGTATATATATATAGCGTCGGAGACTCAAGGTCTACCATGTTTGTTCAAATAGTAGTTGTAGGTTTACCTTCGACCTTTTTTACAGCATGGTCAAATTTGCGCCCCCCTTCTTCTCTGAAACCGCTTGAGCATTTTCACCAGATTTCACATGGGGTCTTCTGTCGAAAGGTTATTGACAATTTGTTTGAATGGTCTCGCACCATTGAGGCTGAATTTTGGTATATATATATAGCGTCGGAGACTCAAGGTCTACCATGTTTGTTCAAATAGTAGTTGTAGGTTTACCTTCGACCTTTTTTACAGCATGGTCAAATTTGCGCCCCCATACATTGGTATGGGGAAAATGTTGAAAAGTCATTTTCTCAAAGTGTGTTAAAGAATAATGGCTGAAACATACGATGTATGATTTAAGTAATAAAACTTTTTAATTACAATCGAAATTTCGTCCCTGTGTGTTGTCTGCCCTTGCCCCAGGGCTATATACATGTATAAAATTGTGTAAGTTTTAAATGTCTTCTCTGAAACCGCTTGAGCAGATTTTCCCCAGATTTCTCATGGAGCCTTCTGTCGAAAGAATATTGACAATTTGTTCGAATGGATTCTCGCCACTGAACAAGATGGCCAACTTGCCCCTATAAAAGCACTTAAAAAATCTTCTTCAACAGAATCAAGAAAGCTTTGAGGCTGAATCTTGGTATATATCATCGGGGACTCAAGGTCTACCAAGTTTGCTTAAATGATGGTCGTGGGTTGACCTTTGACTTTTTCACAGCAATGTCAAATTTGCGCCCTCGTATATTTGTATGGAGAAATGTTGAAAAAATGTTTTCTCAAAATGTATTAAAGACTAATGGTTGACACTTACAACATACGGTTAAAGAAGTAAAACTGTTTGGCTACTACCCAATTCCGGGTGGGGGGGGGGTATCTGCTCTTGTCCCAGGGCTTTATACAGCTATAAAATCATGAAATTTTCAAACTTCTTTTCTGAAAACGCTTGAACAATTTTCACTAGATCAATCCTAGGGCCTTCTGTCGAAAGGATGTTGACAATTTGTTCAAATGGTTCCGTGCCATTGAACAAGATGGCTACCATGCTCATATATGATTAAACACTTATTTTTTTTTATTTTTTTTTCTCCAATGCTTTGAGGCTGAATCTTGGTATTCAACATCAGGGACTCAAAGTCTACTAAGTTAGTATAAATGATGATACTAGGATAAACTTTGACCTTCGGTATGGTTAAATTTGTGTCCTAGTTGCGACAGTACTGGAATAATAAGCTGTATGGCATTTGCAGATATGCAAAAGCTGTATTTATCAGTAGAGCGAATCGTGGCCCATGGGCCTCTTGTTTTTGGATAAAAACTGATTATTTATAAACCGATTTTCAAACATTTTGCGGCACATTTTTAGCACTTTCGGTTTACGAAATAATAATAATATCTAAGTGAGGGTGTTCTATAGCATGATGATTTCATTAAGAAATACATATACATGTATATTACATATTCTAATGCAGTTGCAAATATAATGCGACGTCTGATTGGATGACGTCAAAAATTTGCGATTTATTGACGGAAACCCGACTTCATTACATCATTTCGTTTTTCATTGACTAACGTCTGGTTTTACGTTGCAGGTAATAATCACTGTTGGTGCAAAATAATGTAGTTTCAAAGGGAAAACAAGCAAAAGTGCATTAGAATGAGAATAACTGCCTTCAAATTTTAGTGAGGTAAATCGTTGGTTTTATTGTCGCACATTCCTTTGTACGACTTTTCTGAGGCGTCGGTGTGAAACAAGATTAACGACCTTCAAATCGACAATTTTACTCCCGAAATGACAGTTATCCGCTATATAATTGTACTACATATAAAGAAATACATATACACTGTTAAAATAGCAGTTCACGTTGCCTAAAATTATAACAGGCTGCTTTAAAGTATTATTTGGATGCACTATCGAAATATCGATGGGGTAGCTTCTGTACCCCAGCGGGCACATGACGTTTATACCTTGATCACGTTTGTCAAGCGACTAACTAGGAAATACGCTCAAATAGGAAACTATGGCGACTGTGTGCAAAACAGAACAGCGCTTATCTTGGAAAACTGATTTTTGCGCTTACATTGGAAAAGAGCTTTCTAAATCAGTCTGGCATTTCATGAACATTTTTTTTTTCAAACTGCGCGTGCACATACATGTCAAATTCAGGTCTATTATTTCTTCCGTCTTAACATGGAAATTTATTTATTTATTTATTTATTTATTTATTTATTTATTGCTTATTTTAGAACAACAATACGACACGAAAATAATGTTCAATATTATCAGTATATACAGTGGCACCTCTAATAACAGTCACCTCTCAACAACAGCCACCTCCCTAAAAATAACCTTTTTTTCTGGTAGTCCAAAGTACATATACTCTATATATTAAACCTCTCTATAATAGCCACCCCCTACAACAGCTACTTTTTCCAAAGGCTATTTTGCTAAAGCACAAGAACCGGCCTTTCATATCGTTAACTTGCTGCGTAACGCATTTACCCTAAATATTTGGATGCTCACTATTTACTGTACTTATCCTAAAATTTTAACTTGCACATTTAGTTAACTAGTATGGTGTCTAAAAAAACTCCAGTGCAGGCCCTGATCAAACTGTTTGGATTTTACTCTGGGTCTACACTGTTTGCTCAGTCTATATTGTCGGAATATTTAGGATAATTATGGTGATATGCGATCAAACGAGTATTTCAAGGAACATGATAAGGTGAAGACGGCCGACCTAGTTCATCTATGCAATAAACAATCACCTTTGGCTCAATCAAAATGATGTACAAAACTGATTAACAGCAGAAATGCTTATCAGTTTAATGTCACATACATTACCACAAGTAGGCTGTTATGGATACCCTGCAATTCACTATTGCCACAGTACCAGTCTTATTGATGCGACACAGTACACTGCTGCCTCAGTACCAAATATACTCATACGCTACGGTACAACCCTTATTAATACGTCACAGTTCACTACTGCCCAGTACTAGTCCTACTGATACCATTCAGTCCTCTACTGTCCCAGTACAAGTCATTTTTATACGACACAATGCACTACTGCCCCAATACTAGTCCTTCTTAAAAGCTACAGTACACTACTGCCCCAGTGTCAGCCCTATTGATATGTCATAGCCCACTGCTGGCCCAGTACCAGTCGTAGTAATATTCAACAGTCCTCTACTATTCCAGTACCGGATTAATTGATACGAAACGGTACACTACTGCACAAGTACCAGTCCTACTTATACATCCGATACACTTCTGGCCCAGTTCAGTGTTGTTGATACTTCGCAGCCCACTTCTGTCCCAGTACCAATCATTTGATACCATTCAGTTTACTTCTACCCCAGTACCAGTCCTGTTGATACGATAAGTCGACTACTGCCCCTGTATCAGTCCTACTGATACCCACAGTATACCACCGCTCCAGTACTTGTTGTCCCAGTACCAGTTCTATTCATACAACAGTCCACGCCTGTCCTACAGGTACCATATAGTTCACGTTTGCCTCAGTGCCAGTCCTACTGATATATCACAGTCCACTATTATCCAAGTATCAATCTACCTCTGCCCTAGAACCAGTCCTACTGATAGCCTACAGTCTACAACTGCCATGGCTGCAGTCCTATTGATACGACACAGTACACTACTGCCCAAATAGTAGCCTAACATATACAATACAGAACATCAATGCTCCAGTACCAGTCTTATTAATACGACACAGTAAACTGCTGTCCTATTACCAGTCCTACTGATGCTACACAGTCCTCTACTGTTCCAATTCCAGTCTTACTGATATTATACAGTCCAATACTCCAGTACAAATCCTTATGATACGACAGTCCCCTACTGTCCCAGTACTAGTACTGCTGATACAATATCATTCATCTCCGCCCCAGCACTAGACCTATTGATACGAGACAGTCCACAACTTCCCCAGTACCAGTCCTATTGATATCCTACATTCCACTGTTGCCCCAGTAACAATCCTATTTTACCTTCAATTACACCACTGCCCCAGTACCAAATATACTTATACTTGCCGCAGTACCAGTCTTATTGATATTGCACGATCCACAACTGCCCCAGTACCAATCCTACTGATACCCTACAGTCCACTATTGCCCCAGTACCAGTCTTATTTATAGAACACTTCTACCCAAGAACTGGTCCTACTTATTCGCTACAGTACACTATTGCACCGATGCCAGTCTTGTGGACATAACACAGTCCATTGCTGGCCAAATACCAGTCCTTCTCATACCCAACAATCCACTACTGCCCTAGCACGTTCTACTTATATACCCTCCTCCCCAGTACATGTCCTCTTGATATGTCGCATTCCCCTATTGACTCGGTGACAGTCTTACTGATACCCTTCAGACTTATTGATACCACACAGTACACTACAGTCCCTGTATCAGTTTTACTTATACACTACAGTACTCTACTATCCCAGCACCAGTCGTATTGATACGTCACAGTCCCCTACTGGCCTAGTTTCAGTCTTACTGATACCATCCAGTCCACTACCACACCAGTACTAGTCTTATTAATATGACACAGTTCACTACTGCCCTAGTACCATCACTATACCCTACAATACACTACTGCCCCAGTACCAATCCTACGTATACCCTGCAGTCCACTGCTGCCCCAGTACCAGTCATATTGATACAACACAGTTCACTACTGCCCAAGTACGAGCTCTACTGATACTCTACAGTCCACTACTGTCTCAGTACAAATCCTTGTGGTATGATGTTTACTGCCTCAGTACCTATCATACTGATACCCTATAGTCTACCCCTGTCCTAGTATAAGTGCTACTGATACCCTGAAGTTCACTACTGCCCCAATATCAGTCCTATGATACTCTATAGTCCACTTCTGCTCAAGTACCAGTTCTATTTATACCTCACAGTCCATTAATGCCCAATACCCGTCTTATTAATATCCTGTAGTGTACCACTGTCTCAGTACCAGACCTGTCGATACAGCCATTACTGCCCCAGTATCAGTCCGACTAATACCCAACAGTTCATCACTGTTTCAGTACCAGACCTATTGAAACGACCTAGTCCACCAGTGCCCTAGTAGCTGTCCTACTAATACCATGCAGTTAATCACTATCTTAGTACCATCTATCGATACGACTGTCCACCACAGCCCCAAATACCTATACTACTGATACTATTGACCAATTTCCAGGCCTACTGATATGACACAGTTCACTTCTGCCCCAGTACCAACCATACTGATACGCTACAGTACACTACTGCCCAAGTACCAGGCCTACTGATATGACACAGTTCACTTTTGCCCCAGTACCAACCCTACTGATACGATACAATCCGCCATTGCCCTAGCACGAGTCCTACTATATGCTACAATACACTTCTGCCCCAGTACCAGTCCTACTGATACCCTACAGTCATATATTGTCCCAATACCAGTCCTACTGATACCCTGCAGACCACTACTGTCCCTTTACCAACACTTCTTATACGATACTGTCCATCACTGCCCCGTACCGGTCCTACACTGTAAAGTACTGATCAGATACAATCCACTTCTGCCATAATTCCAGTCCTATTGATAGAGTGTAAGGAGGACTGGTACTGTATCTGCAGTGGACTGTAGAGTATACTGAGGATTGGTGCTAAGTCTATAATGGGCTGTAAAGTATAATGAAGACAGGTACTTCGTCTGCACATGACTGCAGAGTATACGGTGGACTGGTACTGGGTCCGTGTTGGAATGTACAATAAACGGAGGACTGGTACTGGTTCTGCAGTGGACTGTGGCTTAAACAGAGGACTGATACTTGGTCTGCATTGGACTGCAGAGTATACGGAGTCCTGGTCCTGATGTGTTGTGGACTGTAGATTATAACGAGGACTGTATCTTGGTCTGTAGGGCTTTGCTGAGTATTTGGAGGACTGGTAGTGTGTCTGTGGTGGACTACGGGATATAAGGAGGACTGGCACTGGGTCTGTTGTGGACTATTAGGAGGACTGGTACTTGGTCTGTATTCGACTGCAGAGTGGATTTTAGATCTTGGAGAGGACTGTATCTGGGACTGCTGAGAATACGGAGGACAGGTACTGTGTTTATAGTGGGTTGTAGAGTATACGGAGAACTAGTACTCTGCCTATTGTGGTCTGTAAAGTAAATTGAGAACTAGTACTGAATCTGTAGTGGACTTTGAGAATATGGTGTACTGCTACTGGGTCTATAGCCTAGCACACACAACGTTGAATTAACGTCGTTTCGACGTCGCTGCGACGTCATGACATCGCAGCGACGTCGAACCGACGTTATTACGATATTGCGTGTTTATTGGGAGTGGACTGTAGAGTACACGGAGGACTGTTATTGTGACTTCGATTGACTGTTGAGAATAAGGAGGACGAGTACTGGATCTGTCCTGAACTTCAGAGTATAGGGAGGAAGTGTAATGAGTCAGAAGTGGTCTGTAGAGTATACGGAGGACTGGAACTTGGTTGTATATACTGACTCCAGTCTCCAGTGACTAAATACTTGTTTTTCTTATAATCCTGTTTGATTATCACTAAAATATCCTGTTTGATAATCCACTAAAATAAAACCAAAATAATATCATGACTATAAAGGCTGGCCACTAGTTACAAGCCTTTACAGTCATGATATTACCTGGTTTTATTTTACTGGATTATCAAATAGGATTATCTGGTCACTAGTGACCGGCCTTTACGGTCATGATATCATCTTGGTTTTATTTTAGTGGATTATCAAACAGGACATAAGAAAAAAATATTTAGTCACTGAAGACTATAGCCAGTCTAGAACTTAGTCTGTAGTGAAATGTAGAGAATAAGGAGTACCGGCACTGAGTCTGTAGAAGACTGTAGAGTATAGAGAGAACTAGAATTGGAACTGTAGTGGACTGTAGGACTGGAACTTATTCTGTAATGGACTGTAGAGTATACAGGGGACTGGTACTGTGTCTCTGGTGGATTTTATAGTATACGGAGGACTGGTACTTGGTCTGTAGTTGACTGCAAAGTATATGGAGGCATGGTACTGGGTTAGTAGTGGACTATTGGTTATAGGGAGGACTTATCTGGGTCTACATGGGACTGTAGAATATATTGAAGACTGCTACTGTATCTGTGGTGGACGAGAGTATACAGAAGCCTGATATTGGGTCTGTAGTGGACTGTAGAGTGTACGGAGGACTGTAACTTGGTCTGTTGTGGACTGTAGGGTATACGGAGGACTGAAACTGGTTTTGTAGTGGACTGTAGAGTATATGAAGAACTAGGACATGGTGTGTAGTGGACTGTGTAGAGAGTACGGAGGACTGGAACTTGGTCTGTAGTGGACTGTTGAGTATACGGAGACCGGTGCTGTCTGTAGAGGACGGTAGAACTGGAATCAGGACAGAAGTGGATTGCAGAATATACTGAGGACTAGAACTAGGTCTGTAGTGGACTCGAGAGTATATGATGGACTGTTACCAGGTCTCTGGTGGATTGTTAAGTATACGGAGGAATGGTACTGTGTCTTTAGTGGACAGTACAAGTATACGGAAGACTGGTTCTGTGTCCATAATTGACTGTAGATTACACAGAAGACTGGAACTTGGTCTATAATGGACTGTAGAGTATACGGAAGACTGGTACTTGGTCTATAGTAGACTGAAGAGTGTACGGAGGACTGAGACGGTGTCTTTAGTGTTCTGTAATGGATTGCTGAGTGTACGGAGGACTGGCATTGTGTCTGTAGTGGACTGAAGAGTATTCGAAGGAGTGGTACTTGGTCTGTTGTGAACTGTAGAGTACATGGAAGACTGGTACTGGGTCTTAAGTAGACTGCAGAGTATACGGAGGACTGGTACTGAGTCTGTAGTTGACTGTGTATTATAAAGATGGCTGGTACTGGGTCTGTACAGGACTGTAAAGTATACGGAGGACTGGTACTGACTGTACTTGGTCTGTAGTTGACTGTGGATTTTAGGTAGGACTGGTACTGGGTCTGCAGGGGACTGAGAGTATCCAGATGGCTGATACTGGGTCTATAGTGGACAGCACAATGTGATCAGGACTAGTACTGGGTCTGTACTGGACTTAAGAGCATACTTAGGTCTGGTGCTGGGTGTTTAGAGAACTGTAGCGTATATGGAGGACTGGTACCTTGACTGTAGAGCAGTTTTAAGTATTTGGAGGACTGGTGCTGTTTCTGTAGTGGACTGCACAGTATACGGAGGACTAGTACTGGGTCTAGAGTGGAATGTAGAATATATAGAGGACAGGTGATGGGTCTGTAGTGGACTATAGAGCTCTTAAGGGACAGATTAAACAGTTTATCTAAATGACTCAGTTCATGTGTTGTTTTTTTTGTTGTTGTTGTTTGTTTTTTTTATTATTATTATTATTATTATTATTATTATTCTTTTCAATCCTCCGGAGTCAGGAGTTTTTAGCAGAGATTTAACCATGGGTTTGTCCCCGCAGTGCATGACTTTTACCAGGTTTCATATTTGAAAATATGAAAGCCCCGGTATTCCCTGTCCCCGTACGGTTTAAAGTTTCAAATGACTGGTGCTTTAATTGTTTCATATTTTTAAACACTGACTTTTCATAATCGCATTCTCATGATTCTTGTTTGGATTTGACTAATTTACTAATGAAATAAGTAGATTGCCATGTTCGTGTTTTGTCTTTACAATCCATTTATATGGATGTGGCTGATAAAATTGATTTGATTTGATTTGTTTTTGGAATAATATTTCCTACAAGTACAAAGTATCGGTAAAAAGCCTAGACTGTTATAGAAGAGATGACAAGTTTCGTATGATTTCATTATGAGAGAGAGGGGGGGGGAGAGTGGGGGGGGGGTGGACAGAGAGAGAGCATCTTATTCGCTTCGTTTCGCTTTTCTATTTTACTATTCATAGTTATAACCCATACTAGTAGCATCGATATTTTCCACCTCTGCATAGATAGCTGGATAAAGTATCTTGTGCCCAGGTAAAAACAAAGAAATTCCCTCAAGTGGATCAATACATAGGATTTGTTTTATGTGTGTTCATGGGTGCATTTCTCTACAGCCAGTAGTTTCCGTTTCGAAGTAAAGTAGAAAATGTTTATTGAACAGAGAAGTACCTGAAACTATCTAAATTAAGCGTAAAAACGTATTCCCTTTTAAAGGCATTGTTTTCTATCTCTTTAAGAACATTTCCTCTTGAAGGTAAGGAGCCCATAAACAGTGAGACTTGAGACAAGTTTGCGAACCTGCTCATATTTAATGTTTTGTAGACAACAGGTATGCAATGCTAAGCAGTTTGGCTGAGGCTAAAATTTTATTTTCCGAGTTAACCGAAGAATGGTTTCTGAGTTAACAGACACGATTTACGGTTTAATCGATTTTCCGGGATAACACTACTATACTACAAACGTAAGGTGTTTGCGCCATATAAGGCAGTCATGGCGTTTCATAGGCTGTGTCTCGTTTAAGAACGGATAAGTATCGCTGCATAAATATTTCTTGATTTCTCTTAACCTTCATAGTTGTGATGAATGTGACTATTATGTAATTGATAAAGCATGCGTGTAGTAATTGGGACCGATAACTTAAAATTTTTATCAAATATGCAACGTGAAATTCATACATACACACGTAACACGGAGTAAATTATAATTATAAGCAGCTGGCATGTAACTACTTATTAACTTACAATTACACCAATTTCAAGACCTCATTTACAAAGCGCAAGCTAAACAGGCAAGAAATTATAAAACTCTACACCAGACGAAAGATGCCGTTGCATTTTTTGCTAAAATCAACGACCATACATGCTTATTAAGATGATTTGTATATAAAATAATGATGCCCACAACTGACCGCGGATATTGATTTTTCCAACTTAGTCGTTTTTCTCATATAGTCGTTTTTCCAACTTAAGCGCTTGATGTACGTTTTCCATGATAATCGTTATTTTTCCCACTTAAGCGTATTTCCAACTTAGTCTCTTCACAGACGTAATGCAAAAACTTACATAACGTAATGACAAACTATCATAACATAATGACAAATTCATGTAACGTAATATCAAATATACACAACGTAATGACAAAATAACATAACGTAAAAAGTTATCACATAACGTAAACTTGCCTTCCCTGCGAAACAACAAAGAGACATAACGCAATACTAAACCCAAATAGATTAACATCAAACTCGTATTAAGAAATCGCAACAATTTGTCACAAAACGCAAGGTGTTTGCGCCATATAAGACAGCCATGGCGTTCCATAACAGCCTATTGGTGGTGATGTATATGACATTAAACTTGTATTTATCAGTTTGATTGAGACAAAGGTGATTGTTTAGTTCCTTGAAATACTCGTTTGATCCCAGGCTACCATATTTACCCTAATTATTTCGACATAATATAGCCTGGGCAAACAGTGTAGACCCAGATCAAAATCAGAAGTTTGATCAGGGTCTGCAATGTAAACATTTTAGACACTATAAAAGTTAGCCAAATGTGCATGTTAAAATTTTAGGATAGGTACGACATAGTTAGAGCGTCCGAATATTTAGGGTAACTATATTACTCAGCAAGTTCCATATATTGAAGATATTTGATATGAAAGGCAGTTTCTTATTAAATAGCTTTTGGAAAAATAGCTGTTTTTGGGAGTTTGATGTTGTAGAGAGGTTTAATATATTTGTACTTTGGACTAACAGAAAAGTGGTTATTTTAGAGAGGTGGCTGTTGTTAAGAGGTGACCGTAAGTAGAGGTGCCACTATATATACTGATTACATTGAGAATTATTAGTGTTTCCTATTATTGTTCTAACATAAATAAATAATTGTGAGGCTTTCATGTACAGAGGAAAGAATAGACTTACATGTGTGTACGTGCAGTTTAAAAATGTACATGAAAAGCGAGACTGGTCATAGTGTAGAAAGCTCTTTTCTAATGTAAGCGGAAAAATCAGTTTTCCTAGATAAGCGCTGTTTTGTGTACATCACGAAAACATGCCTATATAACTTTGACCCCCTTAAACCTCACTTTTATCTAGTAAAACTGGGGTTTACAGGGGTATACATTAGTTTTCTTATTTCTGCTCAAAAACATAGATTGTGGGTACTCGTTAGAACCGCCTCGTCGAGGCGGTTCTAACGAGTACCCACAATCTATGTTTTGAGCAGAAATATCAGAATTTCTTATCTGAAAATTTTCATTTTTTGGTGGTAAAATTTTCAGTATATTAGAATAGGCATGTTTTCGTAATGAGTACATAGTCGTCACATTTTCCTGTTTAAGCGTATTTCCTACGCTTGGCATACATTTTCCAAGATAGTCGTTACTTTTACCCACTTAAGCGTATTTCCAACTTAGTCGCTTCAGATATGTAACATACAAACAATTTCAGGCCAAAAGATTAAGACTTTAGGGGTGTATCTTACCCAGATGGGAACTGTTGAGTGTTCACTTTTTTCCAAGCAGATTTTCAGTTATATTAAACTCTACTTTTTTTTTCATTTTTCCCCTTATTTTTCGTTTTCGTAATATGTTTTTGTCTCCCATCTTTTCGAAGAAAAACGAGGGAACATAGTATTTGGCTTTCCGTGCTGCGTGATGCGTGGTGAATGGTGCGTGGTTCCGACTTTATACTAGGTACCTTGTGAGTTCAACTCCTCTACAGTTTTAAGCCTTTATAGGTGTTTCAATCATTGTCTGAAGTTGTGCATGTTCGTTTTACGTTTTACAGAACCCTTTTTTTTTCTCTCACTTTTTCACAATTTTAACTTAGACTCTTTGGTGATTGAATACTATAAAAGTGTATGAGTAGTAGGTACCTTGTGAGAGCAGCTCCTCCTCTTCGAAAACATGCCTATATAATTCTGACCCCCTTAAACCCCACTTTTATATACATGTAGTAAAACTGGGGTTTACAGGGGTATACATTATTTTTCTTATTTCTGCTCAAAAACATAGATTGTGAGTACTCGTTAGAACCGCCTCGCCGAGGCAGTTCTAACGAGTACCCACAATCTATGTTTTGAGCAGAAATATGAAAAATATCAGAGTTTTTATCTGAAAATTTTCAGTTTTTGGAGGTGAAATTTTCTATATATTTGAATAGGCGTGTTTTTGTAATGCTACAGTTTTTGGCCAATCTTCCTGAAACTTTACAGGTGTTTCACCTATGGTCTGAGGATATTCGTGCGCTTTTAAAAGAATCCTGATTTTATTTTCACTTTTTTCACATATTTATCTTAGAAATGTTTCGTGCTGCAATACTATGGACATGTGTAGGGGGTAGAAACCTTGTGAGCGCAATTCCTCCTACAGTTTTCAGCCGATCCTTCTGAAAATTTACAGGTGTTTTAATCTTGATCGGAAGTTTTACATGGCTTTCTTTTTGTGTGTGTTTTTTTTTTTTTTTTTTTTTTTTTTTTTTTTTTGTTTATTTTTGTTTTGTTTTTTTAGGAATCCTGAAAATATTTGTTCTACTTTTTTTTTTTAATTTTTAACTAAGATTATTTTCTTGCTCGAATAATATGATAGTGTATAGGTACTAGGTACCATGTGAGCGTAACTGCTTCTACTATGTTAGGCCAGTCCTTCTGAAACTTTACAGTAGCTTTACTTATGGTCTGAGAATATACATTTGTTTTTACGGAATCCTGACCTTTTATCTACAGATTTACAACTTATACATTTTCCGTGCTTCAATATTCTGGCAGAGTATGAGCTATTATGAGCCAGAGGACAAGATGATGTCAATGGTCTTAAAAAATCACGACAGTCCCGTCCCCCCCCCCCCCCCCCCCCCACACACACACACACACACGAATGCAAAATTATCTTGTCCATGGGGAATTTGATGTGCAATGTATTTATAATCGTGAGTGAGCCCCCCCCCCCCCCACACACACACACACACACGAATGCAAAATTATCTTGTCCATGGGGAATTTGATGTGCAATGTATTTATAGACGTGAGTGAGGTCGTCCTAGTGCACATGGTGAACCCCGGCCAGAAGATGGGTGCGGCTTATTATTCAAAGGTAAATTATATAAGATTCTTTTGAAATATTTTTATTACAATAAATTTATAATGTCTTAAGTGAATGTAACTGAAAACTGTCTTATATATTTGGAAACAATATAAGATAATACCATAAAATAGTGTTTATAAAAAATTTAAAAAAAAAATTGTTTTCGTTTCGTTGAGATCTTATGCTAGCGTTGCGTAAGATACGGGGAGGCCGGGCGGGGACCTCTATGACAACATTGAGAAGGTTGTGTTACATCAGGACAATGCACCTGTCATACCGCTAACCAGACACAGTTAGACATCGATGTTTTGGGATTTCAGCGAACTGTGCACCCACTGTACTGGCCGGACCTTGCCCCACTGGACTTCTCATACTTTAACATACCTTTGGGGCACGCATTTCCAAGATCGAATGAAAATTATGTAGGGACGATTTAATCCTTCATTAGACAGTGATTGGTGTGCGCTGTGCATCACGAAAACATGACTATAAGATAGTGACCCCCTTAAACCCCACTTTTATACAGTAAAACTGGGGTTTACGGGGGTATACGTTATTTTTCATATTTCTGCTCAAAAACATAGATTGTGGGTACTCATTAGAACCGCCTCACCGAGGCACTCGCGAGTGTCCACAATATATGCCGAGGCGGTTCTAACGAGTACCCACGATCTATGTTTTGACGGTGAGGCGGTTCTAACGAGTACCCACGATCTATGTTTTGAGCAGAAATTTGAAAAATATCAGAGATTTTTATCTGAAAATTTTCAGCTTTTGGAAGTGAAATTTTCTATATATTTGAATAGGCATGTTTTCGTAATGGTATCTAAGTGGGTAAAACGTCATCGTAAAAGCAACGCGCACAACGGGGACTACTTCGAGGAGTAAAACTGTTACTTGGTATGACGTTCTAATATCATACAAGTAAGACGTCGATGTAAGCCGCACATGTGTACCATGTGTTTTTATTATACTAACAAGCATTTTATTATTAAACATATTTTCATGTCATTCTGTGCACAAACTCAGAACATACACATATGCATCCAATGACAATGAAAACTTGAAGCTAATTCATTAAGTTATTTTTTTTTTTTTTTTTTTTTTTTGAAATAAGCAAAGTAGACGATTTACGGGGACACCCTTCGTATTCCCCATTTTAATGAGAAACATAATTCTATAGAAATGTAAAAAGATGCTTAACAATAATATTTCAACCAAAACTGTATCCTTAAGTTGGATAAATTGATTTTTTTTTCATTGAGAAGCGAAAAGCCTATTAATCCAACTTTACAGTGTATTTGAACTGATTTCAGTCATAATGCGATGTGAATGTATATCTTTATGCGGGCTCGTTTAGTGTGGTGGACTGAATTAAATTAATCCTTGTACTGCTGAACCCGGATATAGCCTGCCTTTGCAAACAGTGTAGATCCAGATCAGCTGGCTTCTTCCAGCTGATCTGGATTTGCACTATTTGCCATTAAGTATGTGAATTTATAGCACAATTTGGATCAAGTAATCTGATTGGCTGGAAATTAGAAGTGGGCGTGGCATCTTAATTTATTCAGCATGACAAGGGTTAAGATACCTTTTTTTCATATAATAAAATATACACATCTCTATCTGACGCCGTAACAACAACATGCAATCGATACAAGAGGATTATCCATTGAATTTCAGAGGTATATATATCCTCATTTTCGTATAATTTTATATTTTCCACTAGTACATTTATTAAATTTTAAGTAAGAACAAAAAAACATTTTATGGCTTTAAAATATCTTTTCAAAGAAGAACAAGAAGCTTGTTTATTAGGGGTTTTATTCAAGAATTATATTAAGGAAGTATTTACGAACAAACATATTTATTAAGGAAATAGCTAAACAATTCAATGGGAGGTCACAAAACTGGCCCCGAGGTTATAATATATATATATATATATATATATATATATATATATATATATATATATATATATATATATATATATATATATATATATATATATATATATATATATATGTTCCACTCATCTTAGCATGATTTTCTTTTCCTGCTAATAATTCTAAAATTACTCACAATTGCAAATTTTTTCTTGCTACATATAACTAAGCTTGAAAATTCCTCTGCTAATAAATATGAAAATGCCAACTATTGTTGGCATTTTCATATTTATCAGCAGGAAAAATATTCATGAAAATGAAAATTTTTATAACCTCGGAACCTGGCTGTTGTAGGGAGGTGACTGTTGTAGATATGGTAAATATACGCATACATGTAAATACGTTCTAAATTATTCGATGATTCTGTAAGCGGACAGCGAAATCCCTGATCAGACTGCGCCGTTGCGCAGACTTATCTGGGTATTTGCTTTGTTTAGTTGAGTTGAGGTTTAAAACCACTGTCAACAATTGCTCAGTCATGTCATGAAGTTGTCTGAATGTGACGATTAGAAAGTATGCCATTATCTTGTGTGTCGCATCACTGCAGTATCATGTCCCAGACATTATGACAGGAGGGTATTTGGGACTACCGAAATACAATGTTTACCGGAATCTACCGGAATCCAATATTAATTACCGAAATCCAACTATATTATCAAGTTTATCATGATTTGTGTAAATTTAGCCATATACAATGTTAAATAATTTATAAACAGATAATATGGCCAAGTTTGGAAGAATTTTTTGGAATAATAACGATTTTATTAACGTTTTTTACAATTTCGGTATCTACCGAAATCCAATATTAATTACCGAAATCCAACTATATTATCAAATTTACCATGATTTGTGTAAATGTAGACATATACACTGTTAAATGATATATAAACTCTTCCACCCCTCCAACCCCTAAAAGTCGATGATTTATCTTTTTTTGAAATTAAGTTTCCTCAATATTCTTTTACATACCAGTGCATTTATGAAAGATATGCCCCTGATGAAAACCTTTAAAGGCCTGAATTCACGGCAAGAAAACTAATAGGTGTTAACAGAGAAAGTTTATTAATTTGGCTCAAGTGGGGTCATCTTAATTGACAAATGTGGTTGCTGGACTATGCATACTAGTAAATTATCAGCCATTCAGACAAAGTTACGAGAAAACATATGCCAGCTATTTAGCTCCAGATATAATACTTCCAGTAGTCTATGTGACCAAGACAGTATTAAAGAAAGGATGAAATGTGGGGTTGATTGTATAACACATATCTATTGAACTAAAGTAAAATATGTTTTCATGGACAAATTTTAATATGACCTAAAACGGAGTTCAAGTTCAAAGCTTTGAAAAAGATTTAATTGATTTAACCCAAATTTGTTTTTTGTAATCAACAAGATTTTTTTTAATTTGTTTTTATTTTTCCCTATTTTATCTTATTTATTTATTTATTTATTTATTTATTTATTTATTTATGTATGTATGTATATTTTTGCATTTTTCCTTCATTTTTGCAAAGGCTTTTTCTCTCATTTAAATACGTATTATATTTGTGAAGAGACAAATGCCAAGAAACACACAAAAATAATAATTCATTTTTAAATACGACATCTATTTTTCTCAAAATGATTGCTGTTATGCACATATAGATCAGGTAGCTTATTTCAAATAGTGTATTTAAAGCAGAACAGGGTGACACTAAACATGATGCTGTGAATAAATAATTGACCGTTTACTATTGGTCTGTCGAAGCACACGCATGCTCAAGTAGTTAACCCTCATTTGGGTTCAAATCCCGCTGGGAGATTTGAATCTTTCGAAGTGGCCAAGTGGTTAGTCCTTGCTGGGGTTGGAAGCTAAATATCCTTTTATTGTGCAGAGCATTTCATGTTCACTCTTCTATCTTTTCGACATGGCTTAAAAACTGTTGAGCAAGACCTAAATCCTCTAACTCATCTATCCACACTGTACGTCTGTCAGATTTTGTTTTTTTTTTTTGTTTTTTTTTTTTGGTAACTACTATTGTTTGTTTTACGAAATGAGCAGGGGTCCGATAGGTCTGAGAGGACTTCAGTTATTCATTCATCTGAAACACGTGTCTCATCTCAGTGCGCAACACGCAAATTGTCTACTATGCAAAATCAAAGTCCATTCAAAATGATTTAAACAGTTCAGAAATGTAATTCTCCACATTTTAATTTTTACCTTGATAAGTACAATCATTTTTGTTTTCTAAAATGGTGAAATATCAGTTTAGTAGTTTTATAATTAAAGCAAACATAGAAAATCAAATTATACCATATGTGGAAAGATTCTTCGTTAACTTTATAGGATAAAATTTAATATCTGGAGGGTTACATTAAGAAAATGCGAAAAATTACTTTTTTGGGATGAACTTCCGGTTCCGCATTATAGATTATTTACCACTGACAAAATGGAGATTAGGGGAACATTGGCTCGACACCTTTAATGCCCCACCTGCCTTTGCGTATGTGCGTATGTCACGTTCGTATCCAGGTGCGTTTACCTGCAAGATTAGGTGCAAATTTACGTCCGCGTTTCTCTTGCAGCTAATAATTTTTATACCTTCTGGGCTAGTTTCTTGATTTGTAAGGTTTGATAATCTATATTCGTAAGAAAATTACCCGAGGTGGGGAAGGAATGGGGTAGCACTCCGACATTTCTTGGATATGTGTGCATCTACCACATTTGAATACACCCTTTCTTGATGAGATCTTTACACTGGTAAACATCACGAAAACATGCCTATATAATTTTGACCCCCTTAAACCCCACTTTATATAGTAAAACTGGGGTTTACAGGGGCATACATTATTTTTCTATTTCTGCTCTAAAACATAGATTGTGGGTACTCGTTAGAACCGCCTCGTCGAGGCAGTTCTAACAAGTACCCACAATCTATGTTTTGAGCAGAAATATGAAAAATATCAGAATTTTTCATCTGAAAATTTTCATTTGTTTGGTGGTAAAATTTTCAGTATATTTGAATAGGTGTGTTTTCGTAATGACACCAGTTTTGAGTCTCAAACTGAAAAATATCCTTCGAAATCCATTTCGAATAACTGTGTAAGGTATATCCTTCTTCACAGTTTTTGCAATTTAGATTCCATTGAATCAGTCAGCTCTGATAAATATCAATTTTAGAACAAGAATAGCTAAAATCGTTTCGATCGGAAATCCAAGATTGCCGCCACGGCCATCTTGAAAATCTATTTTTCGCTTCTTCTCCTGAACCGAAAGGCCAGTTGACTTGAAACTTTGTTAGAATCATCAAGGTGATTTGTAGATCAAAAATAGCTAAAATCGTTCCGATTGGAAATGCAAAATGGCCGCCACAGTTGCCATCTTGAAAATCTAATTTGAACTTCTTCTGAATAGAAAGGCCCATTGACGCGAAATTTGATAGGAAGTATCGGGGTGACTTGTAGATCAAAAATAGCTAAAATCATTCTGATCGGAAATCCAAGATGGTCGCCCTAGCAGCCATGTTGAAAATCACTTTTGAACTGATTCTCTTGAACCAAAAGGGCAATTGACTCAAACTTCATTCGAAGTATTGAGGTGACTTGTAGATCAAAAGTAGCTAAAATCGTTCTGATCGGAAATCCAAGATGGCCGCCATCTTGAAAATCTATATTGAACTCCTCTTGAACTGAAAGACTCAAACTTGTCTGGTAATAAGGTGAGCGATACAGGGCCATCTTAGCCGTCTTGTTTGTTAAAAAAAGCCTTGGAATAAATACACAAATTTGAGTTTGAAATATAAGATTGAACTTGCGATACCACAAAATTAAAAACAAATGTGACCTGGTAAGACTTGAACAAGCACAGATTCAATGGAAGCTCAGGAAGATGGGTGCCTTTGCATTCCATATGCCAATACAAGACCATTGTTCTTTGAACTATACCTATTTGTAAGATCACTAAATTCATGTTAGGTAAGAGAAATATTTCGCCTAAAGAAATAATAGCTGTGTTTCTACCTGCCTCAAACACTTGACTCTGCTTTTTTTTATCAGTAAAAATGCAAATTAAAAAAGAAAAGCACCGACCCTCAACAAATACCTGTATATTCATAAAATTACGAGCCTGACATTTTTTTTTTTTTTTTTTTTTTTTTTTTTTAGAAAAAAAAATAGAAAAATAAAAAATAATTCTCCTACCTACCGACCGAATTTTTTTGAACATGTTAGTGGAAACACGGCTGTTTTTTTTTACGCCTTTGTTATATCATAATTTCGAATTTTTTTTATATCATATAAAATATTGTTCATGCTTATGTGATATAAACATGACTGACAAAATTGAAATTGTGATATCTTAAACTGATTCTTTTGACAAAGTATGCTATTCCAATACAGACATATTACATCTGGAAACAGTCAACAAACAAATACCTGCTAACATTAATATTCATCAAAAGGAAGGAAAATGGGAGAAAAAGTATTTTCTAAATTTGATCTGGATCTGCACTTTTACTAGGCTAACTATCATATGATGTTATCTGAATGATAACAATATTCATTATGCAACAGATGCACATGTTCACAAGTAGTGGTAACATGTTCACAAGTAGTGGTAACATGTTCACAAGTAGTGGTAGTAAATGAACTGGGCCCAGTTGTTCAAAGCTAACGACATCGTTAGTTAACGATTCGTTAAAATTTACATCGAGTGATACGCAAATATGCTGAAATTTTTTGCTGAAAAAATGTGAGTAGCTTTTGCACTGCAAAAGCTACTCACATTTTTTCAGCAAAAAATTTCAGAATATTGTATACTGAATCCGCTAAAACAGTTAACGAAATGACCCTTAACGAGCTCGTTAAGCTAACGACGCTTTGAACAACTGGGCCCTGAACACCTTTGGAATGGAGTCCTGCTGAAACGACCACGGATTCCTCCAAAAGGTTTCTGACCCCTGCTGTGTCTGAATAAAGCAGTAAACGGATGCGAATTCCAGAAAAATCGAGTTTGCCTGAAAATATAAGTTTCCATAAGCCCCACCTTGACGGGCTGTAGCGACATTTGTCGCCTACTCAACGCATGATAAAGGTAAACTATGAGGGTTGTTCAAAATACTCCATAGATATACAGTAAAACCTGAATAGCTCGAACACCGATGGCTCGTTTACCATGGATCATTCGAGCTCGTTTTTTGAGTCCCTTTGAAATTCTTCCGATAGGTCCAGAAAACAAATATTTAGGTAAATGTTCTGATTTTTATCCTGATTTATGTTGTGTGTACTCATTAGTACACTCAACATACAATTATTGTATAGATCGGAAAAAAAATCACTAATTTATCACCATTTGCTTCCGGACCTTGCGCCATAATTAACCCTCAGTGGCCTTTGGAAAAATGGCTGTTGTTGGGAGTTGGATGTTGTAGAGATGTTTAATATATTTATGCTTTGGGCTAACAGAAAAGTGGTTATTTTAGAGAGGTGGCTGTTGTTTGGGAAGTGACCGTAAGTAGAGGTGCCACTGTATATACTGATTACATTGAGAATTATTAGCGTGTCTTATTTTTGTTCCAACATAAATAAATAAATAAAAAAAAATGTGAGGCTTTCATGTTAATACAGAGGAAAGAATAGACCCCCATTTTCTTATCTGTAGTGTGTTCTTTGTTTCCAAATGCATTCTTTTTGACGTTTATTTTACTACACTGCAGCTGGTATTAGTGCCGTGTGGCGGCGGTAGAACGTCTCCCCGTACTTTACCATAGTGCAGATTATATTTCATTTCCTTTGGGATCATTGGGCCCATTGTGGAATCTTTGAAAATGGAGTTCTGCTCATTTATACGCTAGAGCGTGTAATTATCTTTTTTTGTCTGTTTTACTCAGTATTAACCTATAGTTCCCGTTTGTACTTTAGGTATTATTCGTTTAGGTATAACGACAGCCAGTGGCTCCATTTGGAACTGGGGATGGTAATTGGTCCAGATGTTGCAATCCACAGGGTTAGGTACTTAGCACATCATAATTAGGTGCTAATAACGCTGCAAATTTTTGTCACATTCCACCAAAGTGTCCTGCTATCAGTGCAACTGATAGCAATAATTATATATTAAAATTTCTTTGTTGAGGAAACAGTTATAAAAAGTCATTTTAATACCTTGTTAGCATTTTGTGTCTGGCGATTCGCTTGTAGGGCAGAAGTGATGTATTTGGATGTTGTTTTTTTTTTTTTTTTTTTTTTTTTTTTTTGGTTTTTATTTGGCCTGCCAAGCTCAAGGCCAAAGTAGTCACGCCAAAATTTCAACCCCTGCCAAAGCAAAAAAACAGTTAAAGTGCAAAGTACCGCATCCCACTACGCTGAAAAAAAACGATCCGTGAAAATAAAAATACGTGTATATTTGAGTTTGAACATAATAATTAGGTTTCAATTTACAATAAACTTTGATAGATGTGCGATATTAATCGTACGAAACTGTTTGAAACTGTTTGACGAGGAATTTTGAGCCCCAATAAACTTATTCATAACTGCAAAATACGCTCGTAGTACGCTGTAACATTCACAGAAAACACGATTGTTTACGGAGATAGCCGATCTAGATAGCCGATAGTAGAACGGAAAAGTACGAGTACTTGCGTATCAGTAAAAGTCAACCAATTTTTGATGTTTGAAACCGTACTGTGCCTCATTTTTTTTTTTTTTTTTTTTTTTGATATCTTTCGGGATTAGACCCATTTTTCACACATGCATAAGTAAGGTTTGTCTTTTACCATAACCACTCTATACTCTGGGAATATTCAGCAGACGACAAATTGATGATATTTCCTTATTTTTTTCCCACAAAATTGGCATTGTCAAAGCTCAGGCAAAAAAAAGAAAAAGAAAGAAAAGTATTTCAAAATGTCGTCTGCTGAGTTTTTTACCCCGAGTGCCAGGCATTAATTTCGGCCCGCTCACGGGCGGCCGAATATACGACAGGATTTTGCTTAGAAACAGCGAAAAACCTTGAACGCTCCAAATGTATGGAAATGGTTTTTTTCTCGGCATGTTCATTCTTTCCAGTAGTTTGCGCGGAAAACCTGTGTTTATTAAACGCATTCAGCCATTGGTTGACTTTAGCTCGACCAACGACTTTTGCTCTTTCAAAGCAAACCAAGGCTATGGCATTTTAGGAGCACCCGATTACAATCAGGTGTTGAAACTCAGTAATGCAGCGGTGCAGCGGGTTAATCTAAATACTGAAAAAGCTAATACTATGGAAGTTGGGTCAGCTCGCAGAATGAAAGGTAATTCGGCAGAGATAGGTATATTGAAACCACAATACACTGATTTCTTATTTATGGAAGTACATTTGCTTATGGCCTTCATAGTTGTTTTCAGCTTCTGCCAGATAATAGCAGATGACAAAATGTGGGATACTTTTCTTATTTTTCACTGATAATAGATCTTTGCATCTTCAAAGCAAATAATTTTGAAACAACAAGCTTTTGATATTAGAGGTATCCTGATTGCTCTAGATAAGAGGGGTATCTACATGATATTTTCTTATTTCTCCATAAAAAAAAAACATATGTTTTTGGTAATCATTCGAAATGCCTCAGCAAGGCACTTCTAATGAGTACCAAAACATATGTTTTTGTGAGAAATAGGAAAAGTTGACAAACTGGCTATATCTGGAGCTATGCATCTAGCTAAATATTTCTCTTATTTGTCCATGAAAACGTTCTGTAAGAGAAATGCCTCAATGGGTTTTCGGCCATTTCTGCCGAGGGAGGTAACCTTTACTACTCTTGGCTAATTCAGCTGACAACAATTTGGTAATATTTTTCTTATGTTCTCCAGAAATCAGGATTTAACATTTCATGCAAATTGTCTCAATTGATGACGATCTGCATGAAATGTCAAGTTCTGTTTTCTGGAAAAAATAAGAAAAAAATTTCAAATTTTCATCTGCAAGAAATTTTACCCGGAGTGGATTAATGAAATGCCATCTATCGGTACTGTTTTCAGGGAGAAGTAAGAAAATGTCTTCTGTATTCATGTGTCAGGCTACAAGTTTGTTTATAGAATTGCTGACATTTTGTTGCTTTGGAGATGAAAAGAAGATAATAGTTTTAACAGATTTAAGTATTCTGTGCAAAAAGATAGTCTTAGCTATTATTAGTATTCTCTCCCTTCCTGATCTGTTATTAACCTATTCTGGTCTGCTAGGGTACATTAAAGTTAACTTATTTTCAAATTTAATGACCTTTAACTATACTTTTCGGTTATGTAGTTTTACCCAGAAAAAAAGGGCTGGATATTTTATTGACGCCTCCAGATGAAGATGGTCATTAGGTAGTAATATTAAAGTTTTTCTCTTTGAAATAGACGAGACATTTACTTTAATACTATGCATGCTGTGTAAAAATTTCAGCAGACAACAAATTTGTGATAAATTTTCTTATTTTCCCAACTAGAATGGAATATGACATTCCACGTAAATTGTCTCCTGAAGAGACAATTTGCATCGACTGCCAAATTCTGTTGTGGAAAAAATAAGAAAACATTCAACAGACAATTTGCATGGAATTTTACTTCGAGCCGTGTAGGAAAAGAAGAAATAAATATTACCAATATTTTGTTTGCTGAATTGGCAGAGAGTGTGCTAGAGGTCAGTCTTTTGTTAGCTCAGATGGGCAGCTCATCTGAATTGTCGCTGTTTACATATGGTGTAAGCAAAACACCAGATATTAGGCATATGCTGTGAGGTACACCAACGGAAAAGGAGTAATATTTTATTTCTACACGAAAACATATGCAGTGAGAATTCATTAGTAGCGCCTCAGTGAGGTGCTTCTAATGATTACACACAACATTTCTTTTGTGGAGAAATAAGAAAATGATTGTTTGGATACTTCTCTTATCTGGAGCTTGGATATAAGTCATATTTTCTTATGGTGTGGTTTATGTTAGCTTGGGCTATGTCCCATGTCATTACACTCGGCAGATTTTACGAAGCAGAATTTTAGCAAAATTATTTCCTGTTTGGCCAGGCCATGCAGCCAGCCTGTGTGTCTCAGTCGGACGAGTGTCAGACTGGTGATTGGGAGGTAGCGGAGTAAACCCTGCCAGGTCGGGCAACATTCTAACTCGATGATTGAATGTGAAATACTTTCTATGGTCATTCTCTGCCTTCCGCTGATTCAAGAAGGGTAGTTGTCAGTTTCTGGCGAAAGAATTTGCGCAAGTTCAGGTTAACCGCTTAGAGGACTAAGCCTGCACAAGAAAAAAAGTGTGGTTAGGAAAACTGATCAGCTCGACAAGACCTTAATAGTGTTGACTGGGCCATCAAACTAAACCGAACTAAAAACCAGGCAGAATGATGTCTCTATGACATATGCAGACAGTGAATTCCCAGATCAGTTTTCACATCTACACAGTCTAATCAGAGCCTTTGCTACGTGCTTACAGAATTGGTGGATATCACAGTTACCCTAAAATTACAGACATATACGCCTGAACAAACAATGTACACCAAGATCAGATGTCACAGAAGGTGGCATCTGATCTGGATCTACATTGTTTGCTATCCATCCAGCCAATTGTTTGGGACACATCAGCAACCAGTAAAACGGTCTATTATTACATTACGAAAACACGCCTATTCAAATGTATAGATAATTTCACCTCCAAAACCAGAAAATTTTCAGATAAAAAAGCTCTGATATTTTTTTCATATTTATGCTCAAAACATAGATTGCGGTTCTAACGAGTACCCGCAATCTATGTTTTTGAGCAGAAATAAGAAAAATAATGTATACCCCTGTAAACCCCAGTTTTACTATATAAAATATAGGCATGTTTTTGTGATGAGCTCGCCTGAATTTAAGTTCAGACAGAGCTATAGCAATCACCACAGCGTTTGCCTTGCAAAGAAGTTTTAGTCAAAGTTTTTAAGAGCTCACCACTCACAGACCTCATGATGGATTTTAGTTCATAATGTATGAAAATAAATATTGGTCTGAAAATGTCATCAGGACCCATGCCCGTACTTTTAGGGTCGAGATCACTTAAAATTTTCAGGTTTCAGTTTTTGGTTTAAGTTTTAAGAGCTCATTACTCCCAAACTTTATGATGACCTCAACTAATATTTGGTATAATGATAGATATTATTCCAAAATTTCACCAGCACCATGATCATGGGCAGAGTTTTCATGTTAAAATTTTTTGGTTAAAGTATTGCCAGACCTTATGATGGATTTAATTCATATTTGTATTATGACAGGTATTGGCCCAAACATTTTGTCAGCATACCTCTGACTTTGGGGTCAAGGACTTAGCTTTAAACACCATAGATGTGTTCTTGATTTTTGTTGTTTTTTTTGTTTTTTTTTTTTTGTTTTTTTGTTTTTGTTTTTTTTTTGTTGTTGTTTTTTGTTGTTGTTTTTTCAGTTTTCCATCGGTGCATTCACAATGGACACCTCAAGCAAAAGGTGGCATAACATTCAAATATAATGGTGCAGCTAAATGCTTCGAAAATAGGATAGGAATAGGATAGGAACACGCTTGATACAGCAATGCATATGAATAGATATATTAAATAAGTCGTGAATTTTTTTCGGCCCTTTCACGGGCCGAATATATGATAGGAATTTGCTTAGAAACTGTGAAAACCTTGAACGCTTCAAACGCATTTGTAAGTCTGCAAACGTTCCTGCAAAGAATTTGTGTTTTGGTCCAATTTTCTCACCTACATCACTGATACTTGGATTACTAATAAACTAAGGCATGTCCACTGGAATTCAAGCATGACGTAAATTCACTGACTTTGTTAATAATTTGCGTTAGAGTTTGTTTCTGACCAAGTATCAGACCTAGGGCATTTATAACGTACTTTAAAAACAAACCACAAATATAACTATCATTTACGCAATCGTCTTGAATTCCACAAATTAAAAGTCATATGCTATGTGGGCTGTTTCTAGCTTTTTAAAAGATATCCTTGTTCAACAATATTTTGTTGGATGTTTGGCCTGTAATTGCCTGTCATCTCGACAGATGAATAGTTCACAACCATGGATAAGAAGATAATTTTACTGATATTATCGTCATTTTTGTTGCAAAATATATGTTGTGGGTACTCATTAGTATGACCTCAATGAGATCATTCTAATAAGAACCCACAACACCTTTTGCTGCAAAAAAAAAAAAAAAAAAAAAAAAAAAAAAAAAAAAAAAAAAACACTAAAACTAAGTTTTAAATAGGCTAACCATATCTCTAGATAAGAGGTGGTGGGGTTAGGGTGGTATCAGGTTAATATTTTTTTATTCCTCCATAAGCCTCATTAGAAGTGCTTGCCGATGCGCGTCTAATGAGTACCACTACGTATGTTTTCATGGAGAAATAATCCGAGCCTGCTCTGACGTTGAAAAAGCTTTTTTCTGATTTGGCGGCTTTAAGTACAAAAGTAATAATTTTTACAGCCAGAGAATTTCGGGTTAGGAGAAATGAGAAAAATATTTATACTTTTTGATTGAAAACAAAATCTTAACTAGAGCTAACCGAAAGTTTTGAATTAATGCTTATCAAAACCTGTTGGCAATAGAAGACTATTCTGATGCCAAGGCCTTCAGCGCCTGCAGCGCTTTGATTACAATACTAGGTGCTGTATCATCATCATCATCATCATTATTATTATTATTATTATTATTATTATTATTATTGGTGTTGTTGTTGTTGTTAATTTATTTTAATTTCAAGACCTGAAAACTTTTATCATTGAAATGTGCATTATCAAATGAAAGGCACTAAATACAGAAACCGTTAGTTAAATTACAATACAGAATTTTACGTTTCAGGAAGTTGATTGTTTTAAAACAAGAGTTTAGACAAAATACGAGGGCAAGTCGATAAGTAACCAGCCTGTCCCATTTCCAATTGACCGAGACACCCAAGATTTTCATGCCTTGTTTCAATACATGTTTTAGGCAGATTGCACCCTTATCGTGTCATTCACTCATAAGATATTGAATGTCAAACATGGCTAGCGATGCAAAAGTAAGCTTTTCGTCAAAAGTTGAGTCCCGCGCTGTAATTCGGTACTTGTATTTGAAAGGGAAAACGGGTCAGGAAATACATTGCGAGTTGACCAATGTTTATGGGTCTTCTGCACCATCGTATGCACAAGTTAAATTCTGGGTTTGGGAATTCAAACACAGTAGAACGTCGTTAGAAGATGAAACCAGGTCTGGATGCCCATCAGATGCCACCGATGAAGATATGTGTAACAAAGTACGGGATCTAGTGTACTCTGATAGGCGAATTAAGGTGGAAGAAATAGCGAATGCATTACACATTTCACATGATAGCGTTTCAACAACTTTACATGATCGCTTGGGTATGCACAAGCTAACAGCCCGTTGGGTCCCAAAATCCCTTAGCGGCGAGCAAATGGCAACCAGAGCATCAGTATACAGCGCATTGTTGAAGCGGTTTAGGTCAAAGGAAAATGATTTCCGTACACGTCTGGTGACTGTAGATGAGACCTGGGTCCATTATTATGCCAGAGAATAAAGCTCAAAGTCGCCAGAGTGTAGGGCCGGGGTCTCCGAGGCCAAAGAAGTTCAAAACGCAACCCTCTGCTGGCAAGGTGATGGCATCTGTATTTTGGGATGCACAAGGCGTTATTATGTTGGACTTTCTAGCAAAGAAAAGTACAATAACAGGTGCGTATTATGCAAATTTGCTCGACTAACTGAGAATTGTGATCCGTGAAAAACGCCGAGGTAAACTCTCCAAATGGATTCTACTCCAACAGGACAATGCGAGAGTCCACACTTGCAAAATTGCAATGGATGCTGTTGAGCGGAATAGGTACGAGCTAATACCGCACCCCGCCTATTCTCCGGACTTAGCTCCTAGTGACGATTTCCTATTCCCAAACTTGAAAAAGGATATCCGTGGACGTCATTTCTGGTCCAACGAAGAAGTCGTGGCAGCAGTTGAGGAGTGGGTCAGAGACAAGGACCCTGGCTTCTTCAGTTCTGGGCTGATGGCACTGGAACACCGTTGGTCCAAGTGTATCATTCTAGAGTGCAATTACGTCGAAAAGTAAGAGATCGATCTCACCCAGAAATAAGTTAGGCTGTTTTTTTATTGACTCGCCCTCGTATAATTTGCAAATTTTGCTTTAAAGAATCTTCACCTGTGTAATACCTGTATTAGTCCCATTAAATATGTACAGTTGCAGGAAATTAACCATTTATTTGTTATTTATTTATCTATCTATCTATCTATCTATCTTGTTGAACCGGTTAACATCATTTCCTTCAAAAGTTGTGCCCTTAGCGAAGACTCCGATCAGCTTAGTGCCATACACGTTCCCAGTAAGCATTCTATATAAATCTATAGTGGGCCGTTATCGTCTTATGTAGTTTTGCTTCCTTCTTGCGATCAGTATAGACTGCTCAGACTGTGCAGATGTGCAGGCTAATCTGACATTTTGGCAAGTGGGATTACGAATATCACATGTTCGAATTATAGTTATTCAATAATCTTAATGATTTATGGATATCTTTAATCTGAATTATGGATATCAGTATTTTGGTTAATGGATATCCATAAGTCTAATCAGTGGTTTAATTCAAATTATGGATATCCATAAGTCGAAATAGTGGTATCCGTTATTCGCATTAGTAATATCTACAAATCAGTTGGATTATTGGATATCTATACTTTGAATTAGTGATATCAATAATTCTAATTATGTATGTATATAACTGGAATTATGGATATCCATAAATAATTATGGATATCACTTATTCGTATTATGGGTGTCACTTATTCGAATTAAGGATATATATCCATAGATAATTATGGATATCTAGAAATAGCATCACGAAAACATGCCTATATAATTTTGACCCCCTTAAACCCCATTTTTATATAATAAAACTGGGGGTTTACAGGGATATACATTATTTTTCTTATTTCTGCTCAAAAACATAGCTTGTGGGTACTCGTTAGAACCGCCTCGTCGGGGTTATTCGTTAGAACCGCCTCGACGAGGCGGTTCTAACGAGTACCCGCAATCTATGTTTTGAGAAGAAATATGAAAAATATCAGAATTTTTTATCTGAAAAATTGCCATTTTTGGGTGGTAAAATTTTCAGTGTATTTGAATAGGCGTGTTTTCGTAATGGGGAAAACGGTGCCCCATACATCGGTAGTCTGATCAGCGTTGTTGTTGTTCACTGCATTGATAGACTGATTAATAAGTCTGTATAAAATAACTTGTAATAATTTTATTTCATTTGAAATATTCGTATTCGTATAAATAGATTCTAAATAAATTTAAATTGTGAGCTTTAAACAAGCTACATTAATTATTAAAGAAAATTTTTTTCTTGCATGACAAAAAAAGGGTATGACTGTATAAAATACTGTAACAATGAAGTGAGTTAGAAACAGAGAGTCTAATTACTGTTATTGATTTCAAAGCTTTTTTGTTCTGATTTTAGTTTGATAATTATATTAATGCCCTATTAAAAATGTCAAATCCTGTTTCTGGAGAGAAAAAAAAATGGAAAAAATGTCATCACTTTGTCGTCTGCTGAATAAGCCCAGAGAGTGGTATAGGTTAACATTTAACCTGTTTAGATATAAGCAGATTATATTGTTTTTGATATGAAAGAGTTTAACTCACTTTAGTCTGGAGACCCCAAAAGGGTTATTGGAAAACAGTGCAGATCCAGATCAGCCACCGTAGAATGCGGCATCTGATCAGTGTAGCCATTATTTGCAAAGTTCAGCCATTTTTTTTCTCTAGAAGTATCTAAATCACATAGCCTGACATGCCTAAACTTGAATTAGACTCTTCCAATATACATGTATAGTGTGGGGGAGTTTATTTGGTCTAAAATGGGTTAAAAGAAGTTTCATTTGAATTGCTTCCTTTGGAAATTAGATACCAAATTTGCCTGAAGCGTCTGGACAGACTGGCCTGACATTCTTTGTCAGTCATCCAGCTGATTTTAAACACAACAACAGGTAGGTTTTACAATGGACTTCTTCAAAGGACAATGCGCATTAATAATGCCTGAAATTTGCTGAAAAATCAATATATGTTAATCACCTGGGCCCAGTTGTTCAAAGCGTCGTTAGCTTAACGAGCTCGTTAAGGGTCATTTCGTTAGCTGTTTTAGCGGATTCAATATACAATATTCTGATATTTTTTGCTGAAAAAATGTGAGTAGCTTTTGCACTGCAAAAGCTACTCACATTTTTTTAACAAAAAATTTCCGCATATTTGCGTATCACTCGATTAAAATTTTAACGAATCGTTAACTAACGACATCGTTAGTTTTGAACAACTGGGCCCTGGCTTTCCCTGTAATCATCTAGTGGAATGGTTACCATTTACATTTTAAGTACTCTTTTTTCTGTATGGCCCTTTTCTGAGCTAAATATAGACATCAAAGTTTGGGAAATAGCATTTTCAGCATTTTAACAACTTGCAACTCTTGACCAGTATAGGGCATACCTGAATACCAAAGACATATTGAAATATGTTGTAGTCTGTGATAAGAGCTACACTTTATATCAATATCTTTTGGTATTCTTGAAATGTCAAAATAGGCATATTTTTGCTCATTTTATCAAATGTGAGCCCTAATACGAGTATCCTTATTTAGACATGATAACCCCAGATCGAAACCGTATCCTGACACTTAAGTCATTCCTAAACACAGAAACACAAAGATTTGATTCTGGCACAACTTTCATTTTTGACCATTTTTTCATACTTTAGCAATGTAAAGTAGCTGAGACTTAAGTTTGACTTCATTTATTTTACCTCATAGGGCCTAGACACATATTTTCATTCATTTTTGATGATAGGCTTGGATAAAGGTACAAAATATATAGAGATATATAAAGTCAGAATTGGGCAAAAAATGGGAGTTAATGCACAGACATTGTACTCTTATTGCATCTTTTCACCTTTTCCCATGATGTTGTCAAATTGTGTTACATGAGAGACAAATAAAGAACAAAACTTGTATAAATCATTTTTATCTCTGGCATTTTTACCTATGTCGTTATTTCCTATGGCATTTTTACCAGGTACCCTCTGGCATTTTTACCTATGGCATTTTCTCCTCTGACATTTTTCGCATATAGTATTTTTATCCCTGGCATTTTTACCGCACACCGGAAAATAGATATCTACGAATCAGGCAGGTTTCCTGATATCCTAGATAATGGATATCCATAACTGGTATATCCATAACTTACATACATCAATGGATATTTTTATGCCGACACAACGAAATCTGATTCTGTGTGTGGTTTTACGCTGCTGATAAAGTCTGTCTGTCTGTAAAAGATGCGCATGTTTAAATGAAAATGTGGATTTTTTTCCAGTGCTTGTTGTAACACCTGAAATTCAATATTTCAGCGCAAGTCATGAGGCATACAAGACATCTTTTTCTATTTTATTTTTTAGTGTAACTTAGGTCTGATTTTATGTGAATGGTCTGTGGTGGGTAAACAATTCGCCTGAAAATTCAAGCCTTTTTTTGGGCCAGTTCATATGATAATGGTACTTTTGGAATATATGAACAGCGACCGACTTGTCGCAGGCAATGCCAAACCAGATCTCCACAATAACAATTCGCATTCCAAGTTAAGTGAATATCCACTGATATTTACTCAAGTCCAGAAACAAATATATGGACGGACGGGCGGACAGACGGATGACACACGTGTTACGCGCCAGGCGTAACGAGAAAGAAATGAAAGTGAAACCAGCAACACGCTTTTAAATTATTTATAATATTTATTCACAAAAAAAATCAAGATTTAAAACAGAAGAATATAAGTAAACAGTATCTTTTAAGTTTTATTGTCACAAAGTCCCTCAGAAATAATCCATAAAATTTCTAAAACAAATCCTTTGAATAACAGTTTCTGATCCCACAATTTGAAGTCCCTGAGTTCAGAGTTTAATTCCAAAATGAATAAATATTAAAGTAATCCAGTATAGAATAATTTCCAGTGAAAGTATACAAAGATACCCAAATGAAAATGTTTTCCCCAGAAAGAATTTGCTAGAGGCATCACCCATTTTCCAGTTTTAGTCAAAAATATTCTTAATGTTCTATGACATGCCAAAATAGCTTAATTTAGAATATTCCTTCTGGAAAGTTCTAAAAGGAATATAAACAACTTGTTATTGTAAACATGATTTTCCAGAAAGTTCAACAGAGACTTGCAGTTCACATAAAAATAATGATATTTAAAAGAATTAAACATCTTATACATAAAAATATCATAATACCCCACCACTATCGTGTGCCGGGGTATAAAAGCACAGAAATTTTAACATTACACCATAATTACATAATTGAGGCAAAAAGTATTAGTCAACTTACTAGGATAAAATTTTAACTCTGAAGGGTTACATTTTTTAAAAGATTTTTACCAATTAAAAGTTCCGGTTTTCGTGCATAAGATGATTTATCATGTGCATCGTCATGAGCAGACTTTTCTGTGCGATTGATCTATAGCAGATGTCAATTGAACTGTCGCTATGACCTTTGCGCGTGACTATTTTCACACACTATTGTGTGTGAAACAGCGAATGCTCAATACTTTTTCATGAATAAATTTTCGTGCGTCCTATCAATGACTATATTTGTGCTGTTTAAATATATAAGTGTCGCTCTGTATATCTGGACTTTTGATATTTTGATAGTCACGTGCAAAGGTCACAATGACAGTCAAAAATTCTGGAACTGTATCGAATACACGTTACAGCTTGTACAAGTCACCCATTTCTTTATTTTCACAAATAAATACGAATTTTGAGAAAACAGAATACTGTTCATAACAAGCATATCTACAGTTTGGTCAAAGTAAATTAAACATTTGTCTGCTGTTGTTGCCTTTACATTACGAAAACACGCCTATTCAAGTATACTGAAAATTTTACAACCAAAAATATGAAAATTTTCAGATAAAAAAAATCTGATATTTTTCATATTTCTGCTCAAAACATAGATTGTGGGTACTCGTTAGAACCGCCTCGCGAGGCGGTTCTAACGAGTACCCAAAATCTATGTTTTTGAGCAGGAAAAAGAAAATAATGTATACCCCTGTAAACCCCAGTTTTACTGTATAAAAGTGGGGTTTAAAGGGGTCAAAATTACATAGTCATGTTTTTGTGATGACAAATAATAAAAATAGCATGGACAAAACAACTACAAGTGAGACTCGTCATGAGAAAACCTGTCTTTAAGATTTCCGACAAGGTAAGACTCTAATTGGTATACTCAGTTACAGACTAGCTAGAGTCATGAGATCTCATTTATAGAAACTAGATGCGTTATACTATCTAAGCAAAGAACAACAAAGTTGCTGATCAGAGTGCACGGATGCGCAGGCTGATCTGTGCTTTTGTTGGTCGCAGATGGCAACAACAGAATTTCTCACGATGTGGGTCAAATAATACATGTGCAGAGAGTGAAAGCTCAGATCAGCCTGTATGACAGTTAAGTCTGATCAGAATATGTTCTGGATCATTACATTTAACTAGAGCAAGTGCCCATAGTGTCACGAATACCCCCAGCTGGCGCCACTTCTTAATTAGAAAATATTTTTTAAGTCAATGAAAATGATATAAGGCAAATCAATGGACTATGAAATATAGGTCACTGACCCACATATAGTTTGCAAGGTCAATCTCTGAGTGACACTGATCTATCATCCCAAGTGCAAATTCTCTCGAGTAAACAGTCATCAAGACATGAAGCAAAATCACTGGGCCACACAATATAAATCACAGACCTCAATATACTTAAGAGGTCAGTCTGATGTGTCACATTGATCCATTATACCGACTATGATGTTAATACATTAAATAATCTGGAATATATTAAGCCAAATCACTAGACCATGAATATATGTTGATTTATATTTACTTTGAGGTCAAAGTTTGAGTCACACTGTGTCATTATCTGTAACTATGACACTTGGTCATCAAATAGTGGGAGATATAAGACACAATCACTAGGCTATGAAATATAGGTTACAAAGACCTACATTTATTTTGTGGTAAAATGCTGTGTCATACTGACCTATAATCCCAAATTATGATATTCATACATCAAGTTGTCTTCAAGAAGTAAAATAAAATCACTGGACCATGAAATATAGTTCACAGTGACCTACATTTTAATTTTAGGTCAAATGTCGGATCATACTTATTCATTATCCCAAATAATGATGTTCAAACAAATAACATTCAAGATATAAATCAAAATCACACCGGACCATAAAAAATAGGTCAAGGTGACCTGCATTCATTATGATGTCAATCGTGGAGTCGCACAGTACCAATATTCCAAGTATCATATTAATTCATGAAACAGTCTTCAATATATAAGGCAAAATATCTGGAGCATAAAAATTAAGTCACAATGACCTTGACCTTATTACACTGAAAGTTGATGTGATAAACATGTCGGATGCCCATCCTTCTTTCTTAAAAAAGTTTTTTGTATGAACAAACTGCATTACTACTTTATTATTGAGGCGTCCTAGAATTTTACCCCTAGCCCCGTCCCGGGGCATGGCCCAGGGGTTCATAAATGTAGAATGGAAGAGAACCCTCCCAGTTACCCCAATACCAAATATGAATAGTTTTTGATAAGAGGTTGTATACATATACGTAATCAAAAAAACTTCGAAGTAAAATTTGGTTATAGCAGGTGTTAATTAACGAACAGACGTGACCGACAAAAACTATATACCCCTTGGGTATACTTCGTATGCCGGAGGTATAATTAGGAAAACATGTTAGTGCTATTCTTCTACATATAATACTGAAAAAAATAGTCGGGTCACAGATAAAAACTACGAGACAGAAAAGTGGAGAGAATGAAGATTCAGATCAGTCTTCATGGCTGCACAATCTAATCAGAATAGTCATCTTCAACGCACAGTTAATGTTACTAAAGGGATGCGCAGTCTGATCAGAGTTGTTTTACCCCAATCTCTCGTCATCTCACTGTTGTTGGCTCGAGTCTAGCTTGGGTCACTCTGCTTGGGGTGGTCAGGTGTTTAATCAATGGAATTTTAAATGGAAATCAATGGAATTTTACAACAAAATACATGAGAAAATGCTTTTATAAAACACGCATGCAGAAATTTTATAACTGCTGTGCAATCAGCAGAACCATATTAATTTGTCCAATCTGGCTGGAAGGATATCAATTACATATCCTCTGTCAGACGCTATACCCTGCAGTTCTGGAGGCAGTAGAAGGTAATTACCCAGTAAGCATTCTTTATAAATCTACAGCGGGCCGTTATCGGCCCGTCAGGCTGACGGGCCGATAATGGCCCGCTTTAGATTTATAAAGAATGCTAGCTGGGTATCATGTAATGGTTACTTAGTTTTATTACAGCTCAAAATGATTCCTATCTCAGGACCTTGTCCAGTAACTGTAAAGGTATTTGAGAGGTTTGGTTTGTTCAACTATTTAATGCTTACGATTTCTTTCACAAGCAGCATACTGAAACACACTTTTAGTATTCAGTTGATCTTTTAGTATTCTTCCATATATGGACAAGATTTGAAGTAGGACGTTCGTATACGCATTTACATCTGAATGAAGTGATTGACAGAATCGAACTTACTTTATACTCAGAAACTGATAGTTCGGGAAATCACCATCTAATCAGGCCCTCAATTCAGCTAAGCATTAGATGTTGCCTGTTAATAAATCTCCAATTACTAACAATTTAAACTTCCTTCTAGCTAAACATACCTGAGCATGAAAATTTATTTGCTACTGTTGTTGGCATTTTCATATTTATTAGCAGAGAAGATTTCATGCCCAGCTGAGTTGAGCATGAAAAAAGTTTATAACTCCGGGCCTGAGTACACTTTTTCAGAGGTATCACTGTCAAAACTACACAAATTTGAAAATCCATTAAGGAGAGGTAGGCAGTCGGCCTCATGAATAGCTTGCATCAGGGACGTATGTTTCATAAACTTATATTAAAAAAAGGACATCGCAAGAATTTAATTTTAAAAAGATAAAACGTCAACTTTAGCACCAGCATGGGCTCAAATATCCCAAAGGAAATAAAAATATAATCTGCACATTGACGAAGTATGGGGAGACGTTTTAGGGCCACCACACGGCACTTCAAACCAGCTGAAGTGGTAAAATAAAAATCTAAAAGATTGACCCGGCGTAAGATCGAAACTGGCCTTTCGATCCGAAGGCGGGCGCTCTACCAGCTAGGCCACTCGAAGCGGTCATGGGTGATCGGTTAATGTCCGTCTTGCGTCGTCCGTCGTGCGCCGTCAACAATTTGTTTTAAAAGCCTACTCCTCCTTCAGCCCTGGGCCAGTTGCCTCGAAACTTGGTAGGAAGTATTGGGGTGACTTGTACATCAATAAGAGCCAAAATTGTACCGACCGGAAATCCAAGATGGCCGCCACGGCGGCCGACTTTAAATATACTTTGAACTCCTGAACCGAAAGGCCAATTGATTCGAAATTTAATAGAAAGTATTATATATATAAAAAATCGTTCTTATCGGAAACCTAAGATGGCCGCCACGGCGGCAATTTTGAAAATCTGTTTTGAACTTCTCCTGGACCGAAAGGCCAATTGACTTGAAACTTGGTAGGTAACTTGGCAGGAAACCAAAAGGCCGATTAACTCAAAATTTGATAGGAAGTATCAAGGTGACGTAGATCAAAAATAGCTAAATCGTTCCGATCGAAAATCGAAGATGGCCGTCATGGCCACCATCTTGAAACTGATTTTGAACTTCTCCTGAACCGAAAGGCCAATTGAAACGAGACTTGATAAGAAGTACCGGGGTGATTTGTGGATCAAAATAGCTAAAATCCTTTCGACTAGATATCCAAAATGGCCGCTACGGCCGCCATCTTGAAAATCTAATTTGTACTTCTCCTGAATCGCAATGCCGATTGACTCGAAACTTGAAGGGAAATATCGAGGCTACCTGCAGATAAAAAAATAGCTAAAATAGGTCCGATCAAAAATTCCAAGAGGGCCGCCATGGCCACCTACTCAAAAAGCTATTTTGAACTTCTTCTCCTGAACAGAAAGTCTACTTTACTCCAAAATTGGTAGTATGTATCAGAGCGACTTGTAGATCAACAAGAGTTGTCGCGGGACCGCATTGCTTGCCTGAGTCGCGCCCTGATCTAAGGTTATGTTATGATATGATTATGTTTCAAATACGGAAGGGTTCCGTCCAGTGTTTGCTGAGATATAAATGTTTGAAAAATCTTGTCGTAAAACTTTATTAGAGTGAGAATGACCTAATGTTGGATCCCTAAGATCCGATCTAGGGTCGGACTTTTAGGTATGGTGTTAGAAAATCTAAGGTTATGCTATGGTATGATTATGTATCAAATATGGAAGGGTTCTGTCAACTGATTGTTGAGATATAAATGTTCAAAAAAAAAACAACTTTTGCTGTAAAACTTTAAAGTGAATGTGACTTAACTTTTTACCCCTAAGACCTCTCCAGGATCTGACTCTGGATATGATGTTACGGAATGTTAGGTTATGGTATAATATGGTTATGTTCCAAATATGAAAGGGTTCTACCCCGTGGCTGCTGAGATATAAATGTTCAAAAAGTTTATCGTAAAACTTCAAATTATATTTCATTTCCTTTGGGATCATTGGGCCCATTGTGGTATCTTTGAAAATAGAGTTCTGCTCATGTATATGCTAAAGGGCGACAGCAGTGTTACAAACTTTGTTACTGCTTATAAAGTGTTTCAATAAAACCGAGACTCCTATTTTCTAACCCGTAGTGTGTTCTTTGTTTCCAAAGGCAATCTTTTTACGTTTATTTAAAGTGAATGTGACCTAATTTTTGACTGCTAAGACCCGTTCTGGAGTAGGCTGTAATATAATGTAAAGTTATGCTATGATATAATTATATTCTAAATATGGAAGGGTTTTTTTTCCAGTTGTTACTGAGATATAATTTAAAAAAAAAAGACTTTGTCATAAACTTTAAAGTGAGTGTGACCTATTTTTTTTATCCCTAAGCCCCACCACAGTGTCTGACTCTGAAATATGATGTCACAGAATAGCTATGATTACATTCCAAACATAGAAGGGTTCTACGCAGTGGTTACTGAGATATGAATGATTAAAAAAAACTTTGTCGTAAAACTTAAAAGTGAGTTTGAACTGCCTATATATGCTAGCCTCAGTGTTTGATTGGATCTGTTCTTGTTCAATCAAGCATATATTAGGATAGATCAAATTGTGTACATCTTGTAACTAGCGTTCAACCATGTATCTGTAAACATTGATTTTTTTATCTATTTTTATTTATTTATTTATTTATTTATTTATTTATTTATTTATTTATTTATTTATTTATTTATTTGAGTCACGCAATGAGAAAACCGGGCGGAATTTTATCAAACTTGCTACATGACTTCCTTTCATAGTAAGAGTGTGCGAGAGGGAGTCCGCCCATCTGTCCGTCCGTCCGTCTGCCATGCTAATAGCAACATTAGCACGTAGCATTGGAATTTGCGATGGCGCACCATCGACTGCGCATTCTAGTTTTTTATTTATTTATTTATTTATTTATTTATTTATTTATTTATTTATTTGAGTCACGCAATGAGAAAACATCTTTCTGGGCATATGCTAAGAGTAACATTGAAATCGGCCAGTGATACCATACAAGAAATTGAAAAATCTGATAAGGGACTTTGGTATATTATATCTCCATAGGATCAGGATCTCAATATCATAATAAGAAAATGTAAGAGAAATGTCCAGGGAGTGCCACAATCACAGGCCGTAACCCTTCCCAGACACCAAGAGGAAGAGGAAACAGAGAAAACTAAACAAGCGTAAATCTAACAAACCTACGAAAAGCACTAAGATAAGCTCTCTTTTCCCCAAGCGAGGTAATCGCAATGCCCAAAGGACTGAAACATACAAGAACAAAATAACACCAGGCAAAACTTAAAACAAATCTTCTTGTAGAATAAACCACAAAGCAACAAGGAGTAAGACTAACATCGGGACTACCGCCTTAGAACGGTCAGTAGAATAAACCACCGGGGGGATTAAAGCACTTTTACAGCTAACCAATTTCACCCTGGGTCCCGATGCGACTCTTAATACAGAAATACATAAAAAAAAAACAAATCGGTTCGCATAAAGGCTCCCAACTCAGCCAGTGCATCGAAGCGAAAACATAAAAATCAAATTAATGACTATAATAAACAAAGACAATTTCTCATGGCTAATTCTACTGTGTGCCAGAGTAAATGATAACCAATAGTTGAACCACGGCGGGCCAAGCCAAAGACCTATCGTCAAGCCTCAACCCACTGGTTAAAGTTTTACGAAGAGGCCATCATTGAGTCTGAGGCCCGAACCGTCATCAGTAAAGCATTGCCATCAACAATGACTGGGTTGATAACTAGGCATGCAGTCTGACGCATAATATCCAGGCTATAGGCAATTCTTTTAAAACAGTTAATTAGTTTTCTAAATTGCTCCGAAAAGTTAGATTTTCCCATAATTTTTCTAAATCTGTACACTAAGTCACCGTAAAAATCTGGTTCCGATATACCTTGTTGCAGAAGTGTTTTCAGACTGACGTTATATTTTTCTGTCAAGGCACTGTGTCTGCCAAATATTGGGTATTCGCCCGAATAAACGTTCGGTTAATTAAATCAATAAGTTTATCTTTAATAAGATGATGAGGTAACGTAGCATACAGTGTAGAAAAATCATATGTAGACAATTTAGAAGCCTGGAAGAATTTTAGATTTAAATTTATTGAGAACATCATTAGAATTTTTAATTGACCAAAAATAGTTAATTCCGTCCCTTTCGTAAACAGTATCATAGTATCTAATCCAATGTTTTTTAACAGCAGTAAGGCATGAAGTTAGCAGTTTGGACAAAACAGTAGCCGTACAAGAACTAGAATTAGCAATGAAACGTGCTTTATAAGGTCGTTTATGAAGTTTCGGTAACCAATATAACGTAGGAAGTCTGTCTTGCCTTTCTTTAATACTCACTGCAAACTTAGCAGTAATATCGATAGAATGGGTATTGACAATAGATCTCTCGTCAGTAGAAATCCGTTCATATGTTTTGGAACTACCAAGTTCTTGTTTTAGAGTATTGATATAATAAAGTCGTCACACAACAACAAAACAACAACATTATTAGCAGCTTTATCAGCTGGAGCCAAAACATACTTCCTATGAAATTCTTGGATACCTTGTTTCAAATATCGAAAAGATAATTTAGGCTTAGGAGGGAGAAGATCAAGGTTATTAAAGTAAAATAACACACGTTCATCAATGATCTTAAAAATCTTTAATTTCCAATTATTTAAAGCATTAGACTCAACATGCTCTCGTTTACACCAACGCATACAATAATCATTTAAAGCACTGGCAATTGTTTCCCGACATTTACTGAAATCAATGTGGGCTGGGAATCTATATTTAGGTCCTTTTAAAATAACTGAACGGATTCGTGAATCAGATATAATCTTCAAGTTACCAGTGACAATATGACCCGCTGGTTGATAACAAAATTTAGAATCTTTACAATCTCAAGAATCAGGGGAACTAGTTTCAATATCAAGATCAGAAACTAATTTATTGAAATTAAGTATAGTATTACGGATAGGTTTGTTATATTTATAACAAATAATAGGAGATTCCGTGTTTTCGAAATATGAAGGTATAGCTGATATAACATTATTATCTCGAAATATGCTAGGTAAATTTATGAATCCAATACCTTAATTAATGAATGGAATTTGGATGAAGTGTCTAATGTGGTTAATTTCAGAATCAATGTAAGGACGAAGAGCATGTTAAGTATAACATCTAGTAAGGAGAGCTGCTTCATACAAACCATGTTTTCTATCATAAAATTTATTCGCCTCATCATCTAACTTACGTAATGAAGAAACAGACAGTGAAGCTAGTTTAGAAAGCATTTGATGACGTCCAGAATTTAAGAGAATATTTAAATCAAAAAGAGATAAAACAGTTTTATGTTTTCGTTTAAAATTGCCATTTTTGCGTTTACCATGGGATCGTTTATTACGTTTTTTAATATCTAAAAGGGAAAAAGCATCGAAATCCGGCATTTAAGAAATATTTCCTTCATGGTAAATATTATCATTAAATCCAAGTGGAAATGGGGTTTGTAAACGTTTAATCCATTTAAGTTCAAGTTCATGTCTTAAAATATTTTTGAATCTTTCGGTAAAATTGGACTTGTGTATAACTTTTTCAACAGGTTGACTCAAAACTTTACTAAATGAATGACCAGTACTCCGGAAATGTTGATAAAGAAACGTATCAATTTTCTTTGTTCTTTTGATTTTAAGCAAATGTTCCTTAAACCTTGTTTTAAGGGCCCGTTTGGTCTGTCCAACATACTGCATTCCTCAGCCTCCTTCGCTGCAAGAGAGAACATATATAACATCCTCTGATTTTCAGTCTAAATCAGAGTTGTTTACAACTGAAAATTGTCTGTGATTAACTGAGGAAATTATAGTTGACCGACAAATTAAATGATTGCAGCAGGTGCAACTCTTGGCATTGCACTTAGAAATATTAGGGTACATACTGTTCCTTTTATACGGATTCTTATATTTTAGAAGTATAGGAGATTTAATTGGAGAAAGTCTAATTCTAAGGTGATTACTGAAAATATTAAAATTGGAAGCGCCATATAAATTTGTAGATGAGACAGAGTGAAGTTTCAAAGGTAGGTAACAGAGAGTTAAATCTAGCAGTAGAACGGGGAATCTGTAAAGAAGAAGCAGAATGTAGCCTCATAGGAGAAATAGTCATTTTTAATCTGTTAGTGATACTCATATAGTTGTATAGGAAGTAATACCATTAGATAAAAAGCAGTATTCGTACGGCTATTATAGGCCTAAGTTGCGATGCAAACAGGCGGTAGGACCGATGCATACAGAGTATAGCAACAACCGACAATGCATAACTAAGTCTAATACAAGTCCAAAGAAACGTAAAGTAAGAAATTGTTATAAACGGGATACGAATACCGGTAAATATCTAACCTTCAATGAGGTATAAATTAGAATCATGAGGAAGAGGAATACGAAAGGTGATTGTAAAGTGCAAACTCTGGCACTTGAAATAATAACACCATTAAATGAATGTAGGTGGGGGGGGAACTTTCTAGGGTCTCCACACGGCACAAACACAACAGGCGTGGTATGCAAAATACCTCTCTACATTTCGTATATTATCTTTACAGTTACACTCTTCTCTGTCTTTTTTGTCTCTTTTCAGGTTAATACTAAGCTCTGATGTGATTCTGAGATTTGGGGTGACACAAAAATCAACTAAGGGTCTAGCTGAAGTTATCTATTCCTGCAAGATGATGTGTCTTTGGTAAAGCTTGACCACATATCTATCATTCCAGAATGGAATCATTTCCACATGTCTTACATATTCTTACTGTTGGGCTTCTTTTGTTTATCATTTTGCTGGTTATGTTCTTAGCTGGTGGTATAGGACCTCAGAGATCAGTTGGATTTGACTCATTTGTGCAGTATGGAACATGGGGTGCCATTGTTTTGTATGTACTGAGACTTCTAACATTAGTGCCGATTCCCCAGGCCATTTTCAATTTTCTTGGATTGGTCTGTTTCAATACTCATCCACCAAAACCTAAACTTAAAACAACTACTTTATTTGGTCCATTCATCTGTTTTAGAATTGTCACAAAAGGAACTTTTCCTGAATTAGTGAGAAAAAATGCACAGCGAAATATTGATATATGCTCAAGAATTGGGTTAGATAACTACATAATAGAAGTCGTCACAGACATGCCTGTAAATTTGCAAAAGTCGCCACGATTACGAGAGACTGTTGTGCCTATGCAGTACCAATCAAATAATTGCACGCTTTATAAAGCAAGGGCTCTAAATTATTGTCTGGAAGCAGGTGTAAACTTTTTAGCTGACAATGCATGGATTGTTCATCTTGACGAAGAAACTCTTGTTACTGAAGCATCGGTTATTGGTATTGTAAACTTTATCAATGAAGGAAAGTACAGCTTTGGACAAGGAGTGATTACGTATGCAAACGAGGAGATAGTAAGTTGGGTTACTACTGTTGCTGATTTTGTGAGAGTGGGAATGGATTATGGAATGATACGGTTTACATTGAAATATCTGCATCGCCCTGTCTTCGGCTGGAAAGGAAGTTTTATTGTCTCAAATGCGGGAATAGAACGGCAGATAACATACGATTTTGGACTGGAAGGCAGTATAGCAGAGGATTGTTTCTTTGCCTTGACGGCATGGAAGGAAGGTCACAAGTTTGGTTTTGTCGAAGGGGGAATGTGGGAAAAGAGTACTTTCACCTTAACTGATTTCATCTACCAGCGAAAAAGATGGGTTCAAGGCATTTATAAAGTATATTTCAGTTCACAGATACCATATAGGTATAAATTTGGTATCGGTCTCATGTTGCTTTCATGGTTTCTGATTTTACGGTACCAAATATTGTTTTAGTACCACTTTTTCCTCTACCGATATCGCAGACTGTAAATATTGTATGTGCATTCATGGGTGCTGTAATGATGTTCCTGTTCATATTTGGAGCCATTAAATCATTTTCGCCTAGAAGAATGGGATGGCCAAAGTATATATTTTCATGTTTTCTGTCGGTAGCTGTAATGCCATTGTGTATGATCATGGAAACGACAGGAGTTATTCTTGCTTTTCGAGATCGAAAGAGCCACTCATTTAACATAGTTAATAAACAGATTATCACAGTAAATCCAGTAAGCACTGGTCAGGTGCAGCAAGTTTGAAATTTCTGAATTCATGAATATTCATAGCTCCACATAGGAGGGGTATCATGTAAATATCTTTCTTATTTTTCCATAAAAACTTATGTTGTGGAGTACTCATTAGATGCGTCTCAAAATCATACGTTGTGGGTACTCATTAGAACCGCCTTGGTGAGATGCTTTATATGAGTACCCACAACATAATTTTTATGGAGAAATAGCAAATGTACCAATATTCTTTTTTTAAAAAGCGCATTTTCTTGGGTGTGGACAGTCCAAGACATAGCTTTAGATAAGTGGATTATACAGACATTCCTTATTTCTGTATGAAAACACAACTTGTAGGTACTTATTAAAAGACTGACTGTCTCAAGGAGGGGCTTCTATTGGGTATATATAACGTCTGTTTACATACAGTAACAATAATCATCAATTATAGGAGTGCCCTGAGGAAAATTGTGGAACAGTTCCAAGATAACAAGGAGCAAATGATAAAAAACATTAAGAAACAGGCTGAAATTTCTTGGAGCAAGGTCGCATTGAAGTCAGATTAGGTCGAAGTTTTCAGTGCAATCTTAAGAGGATAAAAATTGGAGAAAGATTATAAAGTTTCACTGTTTGCGGACGATAACAGCAATCTTGTTAGAAGGATCGGAACAGTCGGCTGAAACAACAATGTGCATTTTAAATCTTTTTGCAAATATGTCTGGACTAAATATTAACAAAAAATGAAACAAGAGCGATATGGATAGGTAGTCAAAAATTTAGCGGTAAAACCTTTAATCATAGGTTCAAGCTAAACTGGAACCAAGGCAGTTTTACTATTCTTGGAATCAAATTTTCATGTAATCTTGATGAAATGGTAGATTTGAATTTTAAAGATGAAATAAAACAGATTGAAGGGGAGATAAAGCAATGGTTCAAAAGAATCCCGACTCCTTTCGGTAGACAAAAACAACTCTAGTTATATCAAAAATGAACCATTTTTTTACAGCATTAAAAACGAACCCTTCTGAAGAAACAATAGATAACCTTAGTAAAAGGTTTTTTAGATTAATCTGGCAGTCCGGTACAAACAGAATAAAAAGAGACATTTTAACTCAGGGATATAACAGAGGTGGACTAAACATGATAAACCTAAAAAAACTATATCGTGGCTCTGAAAACTACATGGATACGAAGATTAATATTAAATGATTCTAACTACAAAACAGTTTTTGAAACAAAATACACAACATCTGATAATTTCTTTAAAAAGGAACCAAATTTTGGGAAGAATTAATCGTTAATGAAAAAAAAAATCAAATTTTGGAATAATGCTATAGATTCATGTGTATGTGAGGTGATAAAACCATCTATAGCAGAAGGTATAACATCCTTAAATCTATCGGATAACAAGGAGTTAAAATCGCCAATAATACAATATTTTATAGAAGATGGTTCAACAAAAATATAAATTATATTAAAGATTTACTAACTGATAATGGTGAATTATTGGATTGTGCAACAATTCATGAAAAATCCAATTTAAGAATAAACTTTGTACACTATTATGGGGTTAATACTACAGTGGGAGCAAATGTTAGAAAGGCAGCAATAATGCTGCATAACATATTATTAAATGGCTGTTATTTACCGTTTATTGTAAAAGAAATATTAAAGAACAAAACAGGATGCAAAGAAATATATAACACTTTCAATAACAAGAGGCCCATGGGCCATAATTCGCTCACCTGCATATTTGCAAATGCCATGCAACAGTCTTCCAGTATTGCCACAGCAACTGGGACACAAATTTGACCATACCATAAAAAGGTCAAAGGTCATCCTAGTCTCATTATTTTAACAAACTTGGAAGACCTTGAGTCCCTGATGCTGTATACCAAGATTCAGTCTCAAAGCTTTCTTAGTACTGGATAAGAAGATTTTAAGTGTTTTACCATATATGGGCATGGCAGCCGTCTTATTCGATGATGCAGAACCATTTGAACAAAGTGCCAACATCCCGTCGAAGGTCCCATGTGAAAGCTGGTGAAAATTGGTCATGTGGTTTCAAAGAAGAAGACGTTTAAATATTTCATGGTTTTATACCTGTATATAGCACAGGGGCAAGGGCAGATAACCCCCAGGGGAGGCAAAGTTTTGATCCTAACTAAAACGTTTTACTACTTTAATCATACATTGTAAGTTTCAGCCATTAGTCTTAAACACATATTGACAAAACATTTTTCAACACCCCGCCCCCCACCCCCCACCCCCCCCCCCCCCCCCCCCCTCCCAACCACCACCTACAAATCTTTACAGAAGCAAATTTTACCTTGCCGTAAAAAGGTCAAAGGTCAATCTATGATCATCATTTGAATAAACTTGGTGGAGCTTGAATCCTCAATTCTATACTGAACCAAAAAAGAAACTTTCGCAAAGTAGGTCTTAAACTTATAAGGTTAAATACAACATGTAGAAAAATGTGTATGTGTATATGTAGTAGTTTACACTGACGTCCTACTTTGGGAAATCGGTCAGATAATCACCTCATGTCGAACGATATTGTCTGTTTTGACAAAACCTCCATTTTCACGTGCACGCACGGGGTGGACATATCTGGTTTACATGTGTTAACTTTTTTCACTGCAAATTATTCCACTTGACGACTACAGTCATAAAAATACCTAAACACTTTTATATCGATATAATTTGGGCAAAATTTCGATGCCTCGATTGCGAAACATTTAAGAGAGAGAGCCGTTGGGATGCTAGAGGCAGGAGCTTCAACGGAAGATGTTGCTGCGCGAATTGGATCATCTGTGCAGGCAGTTAGAAGTCTGAGACGGCGGTTTGTGCAGACCGGAAGCACGGAAGATCTTCCACGTAGCGGTAGACCACGTGTGACCACGCCGGTGCAAGACCGCTATATTTTGAACCAACATTTACGAAATTGTTTTTAACTGCGACAGCTACAGCGTCTGTCACCCAAGGTACTCATAACCCCAGGATTTCTGCTCAAACCGTACGAAATCGTTTGGCTGAGAACAATTTACGTGATTATAACTAAACTGTTTTACTACTTTAATCACACATTGTAAGTTTCAGCCATTAGTCTTTAATACATTCTGAGAAAATGACTTTTCAATTTTTTCTTCATACTAATGCATAGGGACGCAAATTTGACCTTGCCATAAAAAAGTCAGAGGTTACCCTTGGTCATCATTTAAACAAACTTGGTAGACCTTGAGCCCATGATGCTATATACCAAGATTCAGTCTTGAAGCTTTCTTGGATTTGGAGAAGAAGATTTTTAAGTGTTTTTACCATATATGGGCATGGCGGTCATCTTGATTAAACGGACTGTGACCATTTGTATATTTTTTCAATTCCCCTTAAACAGAAGGCTCCACATGAAGTTTGAAGAAAATTGGCACAGGGGTTTCAGAGGAGAAGTCGTTCAAAGGTATTTACGGACGGACGGATGGCGGACGGCAAGCGATCACAATAGCTCATCCTGAATAAAGAAATTGTACCTAAAAGTCGAGAAAAATAGAACAAAATTCTTGAAACTACTGCGCTTGTTTTATTGCAACAAAACTGCATTGATTTTCCAGTATCGCATTTTACACAGAATTTTAGCTACTAATGATCTCCTCTTCAAAATGAATATCAACAAGATAATATCTGTAGTTTTGAAGCCTGAGAAACTAGAGCACCTATTTTGGGAATGCAACATTGTTATGGAATTCTGGAAGGAGATAGAAAGATGGATTTTTGAAAGTAATTATTTAATAAATATAGATAGACAGAGATCAATAATAGGAATTGCATTTAATAAATCCTATAACAAACCAGTTATATGTTGATTTAACTAGTTACTATATATACAAATGTAAAATAAATAATAGACAGTGGAATTTGAGGAATACTTGAGGAATGAATTGAAACGTTTCTTAATAAAAGAAAAAATGAGAGCAATTAAAAATAATATTTATGATAAATTTGTTAAAAAATGGAATAAGTGCCATTTCTTGCTTGAAGATAATGATAATTAGGCCGATTGATTATATACCAGAAATGCTACCGCCATATCCATATTTGTATAAATGTTTGTTTTGCTGTTTCCCTTGTAGTTTACCATATTGTCAACCGAAACTGAATTTAAACTTACAGTAACAACAGTATATGCGATATGTGACAGTAAATTTTTCTGCAATAAAATCAAAAAGTATATGTTGACATTTAAACTAGAATACCATTATATGATAGCTGAAATCATGCGTATATTAGATATACATGTAGATTGTTGTTAATTACAGGTGTGATAAAAAAAAATGATACTATTTGACATTTTACAGTATTCAATATACAGTCGACTTTCATTATCTCGAATTCTTAGGGACTCTCTGAAATACATTGAGATATCCGTACCTTGACATATCATATTTGCAGAATTTAGCAAAAAAATAAATCAAACAACCACATTTAACAAATGTATATGTAATTCGACTCTTGAAGTTGGAGATATATTGAAAATATTGTGGAAAAGTGGATAAATTGCTCCTAATTTCTCCTCTTTTCCACAATATTTTCTTACCATTTGTTAGATTCTTATGATTAAGCAGGGACCAGATTTTCACTTCGAGATAAGCAGTTATTCGAGATAAGCGAGGTCGAGGTAACGAGGGTCAACTGTATGGGTCATGTATTGTCATTGTAGTATGTGTGTGTGTGTGTCAATCATAATAAATTATAAAAAAAAATATTTCCTTTGGTATCACTGAGCCCAATGTGGTATCATTGAAGTTCTGCTCATGTATACGACAGAGGGCGTAAGCAGTTGCAAAATTCATTACTGCTTAAGAAGAGTCTCAGTAAATCCGAGATTTCCATTTTATAGCTGTAATGTGTTCTTTGTTTCCAAAGGCAACCTTTTAGATTTTTATTATGTTTCTATTGTCTGTTTGCCTGTATTTTTACAATGGTGTGTTAGTATTCAGCAGTTTAGCTCACATGAGCCGAAAGCTTAGAATGAGCTATTGTGATCCTTCCCCGTCCGACTGTTTGCTTGGGCCGTCTACTTGGATCAATACAGTTGTTCTAAAAATATCCTATTGTTTGCTAGAACAGAAGTAACATCTTTGTTGTTTTCTAAACTTGAAAGATGATTCACCTGCAATAGACAAGCCTTATTTTCTTTGAAAAATAATCATAAAAACAATATAATAATGTTGTTTGCTACAATTTTGCTTGACTCTGTGACCCAGTTTAGTCTGGAGACCCACAAAGGGTAATTGGCAAACAATGCAGACCAGGATCAGACGCAGCAGAATCTTGTTCATTAAATATGGCATATATGCTTATAAATTTGCAGAAAAAAAATGTGAGTAGTTTTTGCATTTGCAAAAGCTGCTCACATTTTTTCAGAAAAAATACCTACGAATTAGATAAAAAAAAAGTCTAAAAGGATTGCTTTTGGAAACAAAGAACACACAAAATCACGAAAATCGGAGACTCGGTTTCATTGAGTCTCTTAATATGCAACACTGCGAGACTGCATACGCCCCTAGCGCCGGCTTAAGCGGTATTCGATTTTCATAAAAATCAGGGCCCAGTTGTTCAAAACTAACGATGTCGTTAGTTAACGATTCGTTAAAATTTACATAGAGTAATACGCAAATATGCTGAAATTTTTTGCTGAAAAAATGTGAGTAGCTTTTGCAAGCTACTCACATTTTTTCAGCAAAAAATGTCAGAATATTGTATATTGAATCTGCTAAAACGGTTAACGAAATGACCCTTAACGAGCTCGTTAAGCTAACGACGCTTTGAACAACTGGGCCCAGGATGGGCTCAATGATCCCAAAGGAAATAAAATAGAACCTGCACTATAATGATGTACGGGGAGGCTTTTTGCGGCCACCACATGGCACTAGAACAGCTAATATTTTGACCACTATCGAGCTCGTTAAGCTAACGAAGCTTTGAACAACTGGGTCCAGAATTTTTATCCAGAACTGTTTTGACAAAGTTTTTAGAGTGCCTAATTTGTTCTTAACCCTTGTCATGCTGAATAAATTAAGATTGCACTCCTAATTTTCAGCCAGTCAGATTACTTGACCCAGCTTGTTATTGCAAACCTTCACATACTTAATGACAAACAGTGCAGATCCAGAAGCTAACTGGTTTGGGTCTGCACCATTTACAAAGGCAGGTCATATCTGGATTCAGCGGGTTAATTAGTTCCAGAAAAATATGATCCATGTGTCGTCTGCTGTATCAGCCAAGAGAGTGGTAAATGTTAACCGTCCCAAAAATGGACATTAGTAAACAGTGTAGACCCAGATCAGATGCCACAGAACGCGACGCCTGATCAGGGTTTACATTATTTGCATTAAATACAGGAATTTCAATAAAACAAGCTAATACTAAAAACTAACCAAACACCCACTAAACTGGAAATGGACCTGGTCCTAGAAGTTATGGTAGAAGAGTTCATTCGGCATAAATGGTTAAGGAAGGTATTCAGCATAAAAAATGTCGTCTGCTGCCGTTAGGGTTGTGCTCTAAAGGAGGCTCAGTAAATAAGATGCTTCAGTTTTTCAGCAAAATGTATTTGTTTTCTTATTTTATTTCTTCTTGAAAATGTATGCTGTGTTATTCATTATTGCATAAATAGCCGTGTCGCACGTTATTAACAGCCGTGCATTAACCGGCGAAAAGCCGTTAACAAGACAATTCACGCGCTATTAATGTACGGCTACGCAACTTTCAATATGATCGTATACCGGGGCCACAGATTTGCTGCAGTTACGAGCAGTTACGAGCAGTTACGAGACGTGTACTTCCCGACCCAAGAACGAGCATAGTCCGTGGAAATTGCGTTCGCGAGACATCGGTGAAAAGGCGAAACAAAGTAGTGCAAGAAATAACGCGAAATGTAGCAAATGCTTTCAGTTTTTATGCAAAATTAGCGATCGAACATGGTTTTTCAATGCATTAACATTTGCCAGGTCCCTTGGGACCTGGCGAATGTTAATGCATGATAAACCATGTTTGATCCCTGTATTGGAATTGCCTCACAGAGACAGTTTCAGTAAGTACTAAAGCATGTTTATACACCCGGCATACGAAGTATATAAGGGCTATATAGTTTTAGTCTTTTTCGTAACAATGTGTGTGTGTGTGTGTGTGTGTGTGTGTGTGTGTGTGTGTGTGATAGAATTTGCTTTTTTCATCAGAAACAACTGGCATTCCTATTCGCTTTTTGTTCTCTGAAAGCAAGTTTTAAGTGTTCTGTTGATAAATGGGTGCCAAAATTTCATTCTTTTATTCAACATTGATTTTAAAATATTTATAATTGACGTGTGATTATGCATGATATTGCTGCATAAAATAACCATTGGGATGATCTCACCTGTCAAGGTTATACATGACCTTCACAATGCACTGTGCACCTAAGAACAAAGACGGTTACCGCATAGGAAGGTTATCTATTTCAAAAACATTCTTTAATACATGGTTCAAAATAAGAGAAGGCATCCTATAAATATTGTTCTTATTTCTTTACAAAAACATACGTTGTGTATCCGTTAGAAGCAGCTCAACGAGGCGCTTGTTATGAGGTCTCACAACATGTGTTTTTTTATAGAGAAATAAGACAAATATCACTATTTTCGGTTGAAAAAAATGCCTTATTTTGAGATATGATATAATCACTTGTCATTTTAATTCATCACAATACTGCATTTTACATTAATTAAAGTTGTTCTTTCATAATAGCAGAATTCTGAGAGATATACTTTATATAAAATGTGCACCCAGTGAAGACACTGCCCTTCTATACAGACTATTAATCTGATCTGTGTTTGCTGTGTGCTATATGGATAACTACTGGTAAGAATACCAGGCTACAAGCTGACAGCGAAAACTGATCAGACTGCAAAAATGAGCTGGCTGATTTGCTGGGCACACATATCATATGGAGTATTTTCTCATGTTTGGCTCATATGTTCCTTTGTTAACCCATTTATGCCTAGTGGACTCGTCTACCTCTCGCTTTGGACAGGTTCATTTCCAATCTAAGGGGTAGATTGTTTGTGTTTTAGCATTACCATTTATTATTTTCCTGTATTTGATGCAGATAGTGCAGACCCTGATCAGACGCCGCAAAATGCGGCGTCTGATCTGGGTCTACACTGTTTGTTAATGTTCCTTTTATGGGACGCTAGGCATAAATGGGTTAATGGCACAATTTGGAATGCATAACACCATAATGACTTTTAGCAGATTAAGATAAAAAAAAATCCTTGGTGACTTGGGCAACCCTTACAGGTAGGGGCCTCAGAGGGGGTAATTAGATTAGGTATAAGCATTTTATAATGAAGACAGGAAAACAGATAAGGTGGGTAATTTTGTGATAATTTGATCTTTTTTCTCCTTATTCAATAAAATATATCTGGTTTATTAATAATTACAATTGCTTCGCCAAGGCAGTTCTAATGAATAGTCACAACGTATTTTATGGAGAAATACAGATGCTTATAGACTAATTTATCATCAAATGCCCACTTTATCTATTTCTTTTGATCAAATAAATGAATTATTTATTTATTTATTTATTTATTTATTTATTTATTTATTGAAAAAGAAAAGATTTATGACATACATATTATTATTCCTAGGCTTTTTAGCGACGGGGATATTGTAAACGACTCCGTCTTCCGTAAGGCTATTTCCTCCTAAACCACCAGGCGGAATTTAACCAAACTTACTACACGACTTCCCGGCGTGGTAAGAATGTGCGACAGCAACATTAGTTTTCACTCTGCTCCATGAATCTCTATTGCATTAGCTCTTATCTGGAGCGCAAAGAAAATTGTTTTATCTCTCTTATCTTGAGCCCTTAGATTCTCTTTTGTTTTATCTCTCTTATCTGGTGCCATGAGAACCTTTACTCGTTTATCCCTCTTATCTGTATCTGCCTGCCATTATTTAGGATATTCAAAATGCTTTAAAAGGTTTAAGAGATTTTCATAAACTGATAACGGGCGTACGGACATACCGCGGCAAGGCTTTTTTATAAAGATATCTGGCATTTTACAATTTCATTTTTTAGATCTGGTCAATTTGTATCCGCATGCCAAACATTATGAGAATACTCCAAGCGGTTTAAAACCTAAGAACCTTTAATGTTTATCTCTTATCTGGAGCCCTAAAACCTCTATTATTTTATGAGGAGTACACATTTATTATATCAGGCTGCATTTGACAGTTTCATTGGTTAGGGTTTGTCAATATGTAATCGCACGCCATAAATTATCAAAATATTCCAAAGGGTTTAAAAAGTTTTAGCGATTTTCACAAACTGGTAACGGACAGACAGACATGTCTCGGCAAGGCAGTTAATAAAGAAATCTGGCATTAGAAAATTTCATTTATTAAATTTGGTTAGTATGTACCTACATACAAAAAAAATATCAGAATATTCCAAGCGGTATAAACCTAAGAATCTTTCATGTTAATCTGTTATCTGGAGCCCTTAAACCCTTTTGTTTTATGACGAGTACACATTTATAACACCAGGTTGCATTTGACAATTTCATTGGTAAGAGCTCTGCACACCATAAATTATCAACATATTCCAAGTGGTTTAAAAGTTATAGCAATTCTCACAAATGGTTATGAACGGACGGACACGCCTCGGCAAGGCTTTTAATCATTAACTTGAGAAATCTAGCATTTGACAATTTCATTGGTTAGATTTTGTCAATATATAGCTGCTGCCCAAAGTTTATCAGAAATTTCCAAGCGGGTTAAAACCTAAGAACCTTTAAAGGGGAACAAAATATAAGTTGTAAGTATATCTTGGAGTAAAGTGCTTAACAAGCCATTTATTTTGATGCAAGAGTTTTCAAAATCGGCCTAGAAATAAGGAAGTTATGGTGGTCTGAATATATCTAAAATGGCTATCATGGATGTCGCTATATTGTAGGCTTTGTGACGTCACACAGCCCAAATTTATTAAGCAAAAACCAAATTATAAAGGGTTTTTAAGATTAATTTTGCTACGGAGTATTTATAATCCTTTAATTCTTGTGATAAGCAATCAGTTTCCTCAAAATAAACCAACTTTATAAGAATAACTACCTTTATGAAACGAATTTTAATTTTTGTGAAATCTCATTAAATATTCAAAATGGCGGCGCCCATTCCGCCAATGTTGAAATACTCAATTGTCTATAACGTACTTAATTTTCCACCGATTGTGATCAAATTTGTGTCAAAATTCATTGTTTGTAAAGTTCTTTACTTTAAAGCACAATACCCTTTATGGTTGCGTTCCCCTTTAATGATTCTTTTTTTAAATCTTTTATCTTGAGCCATGAAACCTCTATTGTTTTAAGAGTAGTACACATTTATTATACCTGGTTGCATTTGACAATTTTATTGGTTAGATCTTGTCAGTATGTATATGCATGCCATAAATTATCAATATAGTCCAAGCGGTTTAAAAATTATAGTAACTTTCACAACTGAATGGGGATGGGCGGGTACGCCTCGAAAAGTTTATTATTTATGAGGATATCTTTTTTGACAATATCATTGGTTAGATGTTGCCAATATGTATCAGCATACCAAACATTATCAAAATATTCCAAGGAGTTTAAAACGTTAGAACCTTTTAATGTTTTTTCTCTCTTATCTGGCGCCCTAAAACCTCCTTTATTTCATGAGGTGTACACATTAATTATACCAGGTTGCAGTTGACAGTTTCATTGCTTAGGTTTTATCGATATGTATCTGCATGTCTAAAATTGTCAAAATATTCGAAGCAGTTTAAAAGTTATAGAGATTGTAATAAACTAATTTCGGACGGACAAGCCTCGGCAAGGCTATTAAAAAAGAAATCTGGCATATGACAATTTATTGGTTAGATCTGATAAATATGTATCTGCATGCTGAAAAATATCAGAATATTCCAAGCAGTTAAAAAAAACAACGAACCTTTGATAGTTTTATCTCTTATCTTGACCACTAAACCCTCTATTCATTCGAAACAATGCCTATTCAAATATATAGAAGATTTCATCTCCAAAAACTCAAAAATTTTCAGCTAAAAACCCCGATATTTTTCATATTTCTGCTCAAAACATAGATTGTGGTACTCGTTAGAACCGCCTCGGTGAGGCGGTTCTAACGAGTACCCACAATCTATATTATTTAGCAAAATAAGAAAAATAATGTATACCCCTGTAAACCCCAGTTTTACTATATAAAAGTGGGGTTGAAGGGGGTCAAATTTATATAGGCATGTTTTCGTGATGGTTTTATGAGGAGTACACATAAAGTATACCAGGTTGCATTTGCCAATTTCATTTGGTTAGGGATTGATAATATGTATCTGCATGCAATAAATTATCAGTTTAAAAGTTATAGCGCTTTTCACAGTTGGATTAAGGACAGACCACCACAACATATTCAAGGCTATTTATAAAGATACCTGCCATTTGACAACTTCGTTGGTTAGATCTTGTCAATATGCACCTACATACCAAGAAGTATCAAAGTAATCCAAGCTGTTTAAAAGTTAAAGCGATTTTCACAAACTGATCACGGACTGACGGACATGGCGATTAAAAGGCATTCCTGATGTACTTCTTTTAGATCAGGTCCAGCAGTTGAAAAAAGCCATATCAGAGAAGACATTTTAAAATTACACAATTTATTTTATATATAGCTCAGTGGACAGGGCAGATAACCCCAAGGTGACAAAAATTTGTTGTAACTGAAAAGTCTTACTACTTTAATCACACATTGTAATTTTAGCCGTTAGTCTTAAATACATTTTGAGAAAATCATTTTTCACCGTTTACCCCATACAAATGTATAGGGACACATGTTTGACCTTGCCGTAAAAAGTCAAAGGTCAATCTACAATCATCATTTCAACTAACTTGGTAGATCTTGAGTCTCAGATGATATATTAATATATACTGAGACTCCGCCTTAAAGCTTTCTTAGTTCTGGAGAATGAGATTTTTAAGTGTTATTATTAATGTTACTATTAATTTTGTAAAGTTTTCACACACACCCCCACCCCACCCCAACCCCCCCCCCCCCCCGGCCCCCACCCCCACCTTAACAGAAGGCCTCACATGATATTTGATAAACAAGACCTGACGCTAGCCAGGACAGCTCGCCTGAACTTGCTCTTATCTATCAGATCTTAAAAACTTTGACGCAAAATTTTAACGTAAAATTTCTAAGTCCGTGACCTTGACCTCTAGGTCATGACCAGGGGTGTGGATAATGCTCAATAAATTTTGAACCAACATCTGTAATCATACCAAATATAAACTAAATCCATCTGATGATTTAAAAAATATAAGGTCTCAAAAACCTTGATGTTAAACTTTAAGATTCTTGTTGACGCCGATGCCAACGCCAACAACGGGGTAGTGCGAGAGCTCTTCCTGTACTTTCGTACAGGCGAACTTAAATGACCCAGAGGTTTCAGAGGAGACGTTTTTCAAAGGTATGGACTGACAGATGGACGGTAAGTGATCATAATATCTCGTCTTGAGCCTTCGACACAGGTAAGCTAAAAATAGTGGACCAAGTTATGCTCCAACTTCGAAGAAGGTGGAGGGGCATATTACTTTATGGTGTTTGTCGTTTGTTTGCCCATTCTTAGCATATGGCCAAGAACAGTTACAGATAGGATCTTGAAATGTTATATAATATTCCAGGAATAGATGGACCCATATGTTTTTCTTTTTCAGTTGAACTGGTATATTTCTTGACTTATGCCCTTTTGTTGACTCATGTACTGTAAGTCTATAGGTCATAACGAAATCTTGTGAGCAAGATATCTTAAAAAGTATTTGAGCTAGGGCCTTGAAACTAGATGAGCTTACTGGGGATGATGAGCAGACTATCTGACTGAAAGAAAATTGGATTAAGTTTGTCAGGGATCTACCCCTTTCCAGCTTTGGCATTTTGTATCGACAATTGTTGATTTTATTCGGGTTGTGTATCAGCATTACGAAAACACGCCTATTCAAATATATAGAAATTTTCACCTCCAAAAACAGAAAATTTTCAGATAAAAAACTGATATTTTTCATATTTCTGCTCAAAATATAGATTGTGGGTACTTGTTAGAACCGCCTCGGCGAGGCGGTTCTAACGAGTACCCACAATCTATGTTTTGAGCAAAATTAAGAAAAATAATGTATACCCCTGTAAACCCCAGTTTTACCATATAAAAGTAGGGTTTAAGGGGGTCAAAATTATATAGGCGTGTTTTCGTGATGGTAGAGTCTGAACTAAAGTTACACCCTGGTGCACTTGAGTTGCACATCATGTGAACTTGATGAGCACTAGAACACAGCTACAAGTTGCACATGAAGTCTAAAGTCTCGTGCACTAGATGTTCTTGCACTTCTATCTACACCTGAAGTTTAGTCTTGTGCACTATGTCTACCCACATGTACACAAGTACCTGTACCTTGTCACTGAAAGAAAGGAAGAAAAAAAAGCAGATAGACTGACTGACTGACTGAATGAATGAATGAAAATTTGTATGTTGGTCTGAATATACGTTTATCTGATTTATTATTATTATTATTATTATTATTATTATTATTATTATTATTATTATTATTATTAACCCTCATCTTATCTACTAGCAAGAAAGAAAGAAAGAAAATCTGCAAGTTGTTAATGTACGTTTACCTAATATTTTGAATTAACCCCGATCTTATTTGGTAAAAAGAAAGAAAGAAAAAGAAAGAAAGAAAAGAATGAACTGCAAGTTCTCATATTTACCTGATTTTTTTTTTCTATTAAACCCGGTCTTATTTGGCAGTTATATTTAAATTTGTACAGAATATGATTGTGTGTCTGTGAAGATGTTTAATAAATAATTAATAATTTAGAGACAACATTTTAAAAAAAAATAACTTCATAATAAATAACAATAAATTCGGGGAAAATGCCCCATCATCACAAAAGTTGACCTTCGACTTCTGAAGTGTCAACATCGTCTGCAGAATAACTAAAGAATAACAATGTCTGAGTCTGTTATACCTGCAGTACTACTCAGGGCCCTGAGTAAATACAAGTTTGTTGGTCATCCTCTCTGGAGGATGGCTGACGGGAAGGATCATGTTCGCGTTGAACTGACCTTCCATAAGATATTACCAACCCTACCAGTCTACAAGAGGAGGGCCGAAAGCAGGAGGCAGCCTGCATCCTCTGCTGGCGAGTAGCCTCGCCAGCCCACAGCTGCTAGATGACCACCACCTACGACCAGATCGACGCCTACAGCACACCGAGAACCGACAACACCAGAGAAGGAGACCTCACCGCCAGCACCACAGACACTAGAGATCAACACACCAGATACCATCACAGTAACAAGGCCACCAAAGACAGCACAGCTCACGCCATCTCAATACATCCAGAAACCAGCTACACCGGCTCCTTCTCCAGAGACTCCACGTGCCAAAAGACCTAGAACAAAGTCGCCGAAGTACACGACTAAACAGTCGACACAGTATTTCCATGTCAACATAGAGAACGAATATCCTCTACATGTGAAATACGACCTCCAGGACGTCTACGCCACCGCCTACAAGGTCATCATTAAAGCCACAAGACAGCACAGGGAAGACGAAGAACTCAACATAGATCTTCCAGTATTATTCGTCTACCACAAAGAAAACAAGCACTGGTACAGATCAAGGGACCTACTAGCAAGTTTTATGATGATCCGTGGGACACCAACATGGAGGTGCTGATTGGAGTGACCGGCGTACAACAGACCAACACTGCGTATTGGTACGACGTCCTGGAAAATCCTGTCGAGATCCCTTAGGGGAAGGTGGAGGATCACCGGCTCGTGCCGCCAAGTTACCTAGGCATGACTTACTCTAAGTAGGTCAACTGGCGCCACGCGGACTTGGGTGAGGACACCCAATAGGTCCTAGGGTGAGGACACCCTCTCGGCTCCTGAGTGAGGACATTCTCTCTTCTCCTGGGTGAGGACACCCCCTCCTCGGCTTTTAAGGCAAGTTACCTAGGCATGACTTACTCTAAGTAGGTCAACTGGCGCCACGCGGACTTGGGTGAGAACACCCAATAGGTCCTAGGGTGAGGACACCCTCTCGGCTCCTGAGTGAGGACACCCACTCGGCTCCTGGGTGAGGTCACCCACCTTGCACCCTTTCCGGCGCTCGATCGACTGACATGTGGCCAGTGTCTGAGACTTTCGCACGACTCGAGCTGAGTACATAATGCACTTTGCAGTCGGAATTGACACGCATTAGGTACGAAATTAAAAGCTCAATCTTTTTGACCGATGTGCAAAATTCTGCAACTTACAGGCTGGACTACTACTCTCGCACGAGGTCTGGACACGGCCGCACCGTGTCTGGACGTGCACGCACTCCGTGTCAGGGCGAGGTGACCTAGTTATGAACTATAACTAGGCACCGTTTCAAGCCAATCCAGTAGTCCAATAAAGCTAATCCAGATTTATCTGGCGCTGCCTCTAAGTGACTCCGTTGCCTGGTAGCGTTAAAATCTGAAAATTGAACTGAACTGAACTGGGAGGAAATGAAACAAGTCATATTAACGTGCAACGCTTCACTTTTCTTCTCTCGACTCCTTTCCCAGTAAGCATTCTTTATAAATCTATAGCGGGCCATTATCGGCCCGTCAGCTACCCTGACGGGCCGATAACGGCCCGCTATAGGTTTATAAAGAATGCTGACTGGGTTGACAGCTGTGAATTCGCGCCGTCTGATCAGCATCTATATTTCCCGTTGACTAGATAGTATAAGTAGCGATATTTTTATTCGGTTTGACTTTCTATCGAGCAGACAGGTTTTGGTCTCATTACGAAAACACGCCTATTCAAATATATAGAAAATTTTACCACCAAAAAAAAATGAAAATTTTCAGATAAAACAATCTGATATTTTTCTTATTTCTGCTCAAAACATAGATTGTGGGTACTCGTTAGAACCGCCTCATCGAGGCGGTTCTAACGAGTACCCACAATCTATGTTTAGAGCAGAAATAGGACAAATAATGTATACCCCTGTAAACCCCAGTTTTACTATTTAAAAGTGGGGTTTAAGGGGGTCAAAAGTATAAAGGCATGTTTTTGTGATGTTACCTGATCGACAGATCGCGTAATCAGGTGTAGATAATACCTTGCAAAACTGATCTCAGATTATTGTTTAGCAATTCTACATACATTTAGATCAGCCTGCAAAGGCATGTGATGTTGTCTAAATTCTTCTTGGTTGATTTTTATAGTTAGACGAAATTTTGACACATATCCTGAGGCCATTTTTGCAATGAGGTAACAAAGTGAAAGTCAGAAGATATTTTGTCAATTTATTTTTCAATGTAGTATTGAAATTAGGAATATAGCTTCGTACGAAAATAAAACAAACCAATATATTATTTTTCTACAGTTCTAAATTACTTTAATCAAAAGTAATAAATGGACCATTCACGCGAAAGAGAGACTAGAAAACTTGGATATAGCAAGTAAGCATATCATACTATCTAAGCGGCAAATAACAATGGCGCTGATCATATTATACGGATGCAGGCTGATCTGCGCCTTTTTGTTCGCATATAGCAAATACATGTTTTCGTATGACAGAGCCCGTTTATCAAAGCAGTTTCAGTTAATTGTTAACCCATTTTTGCCTGGCGTCCCATAAAACATCGGCAAACAGCGTAGACACAAAGACTGGCGCCCAGTTTGGCGATGGTAGCCAGACCATTTGACGAGATAGAGACATTCTAGAAATGAATAAATAAGTAAAATATTTGTTCAGCCATAACTTCCCTATGTTATGGTCACTTTCATGTTTGCCTCTAATTTTAAAGGATATCAATTTTATGATAGGAATACCTGAATCACATAGCCTGACATACCGTAATTAGAAATAGGGATTTCTTTCTTTCTTTTTCTCTATATACTGCCATACGGCCTCTCGGACATTCTAGACAGGATTCTTCCAGTTTATAGTGTGGGGAGTTTATTCAGTCTAAAATGCCTTAAATGTATTTTTTTATCTTCGTTTATTCACGCAGATAAGGTTCTCACTGATTACGGTAGTTGTAAAATGATAACGATTCATATTATCAAAGGCATGATGCGTAACTTTAAACCTTAAACTGCAGCAGACGACATTTTGATTTTTCTTTGTATTTTTTTTTTTTTTTTTCTTCAGAGAAAAAGAGGCCTGAAATTACATGTAAATCATCTGCCTAGCGGATGAATCGCATGAAATGCCAAGTCTTACTTTCTCTGAAAAATAAGGATGTCAAATTTAGAATTTCGTTTGATACAAATCTGCTTAGCGCTTTAATGGGTAAAGACACATTTTTCTCCTTCTTTAGCTAGACCCCCCTCACTCATGATTAGCCAAAACAAAAAAAGAGTCCTGAATACAGAGTGCACATCAAAGACATATCTTATCTAAGTGATTATGTGGTGATTGTGAGGATGTTAAGATATCCTAGAGGGGGGGGGGGCCAATAAGGGGTAAGTCATACAGTTGAGAAGTATTTCATATGTTACTTTAGAACCAAATAAATTCATTTGCAAATTTTGCATTTAATTTGTTGATTGTGTTGCATCATTTATTTATTTATTTATTTATTTATTTATTTATTTATTTATTTATTGATCTTTTTTTCTCCAAAATACAAAAGTGTTGTTTTTCTTTCTTGCATTGTTAAACACAAAAACTGAAATAGAAATATAAAATTGAAAGTTTTTATTAATTTATCTATCTATTTATTTTCTAAAGTAAATAAGACTACTTCACATTTATTCCATAGCTGTCATTTAAATCCATAAAGTTTCTTTTAATAAATAAATAAACAAATAAGTAAATAAATAAAAGTCTATCTATCATTCTAATTTTCTGTATTTGATCCAAAGAAGCAAGTAAAGAGGGCATTTGATGATAAATTAGCATATTATAACCATAAGTATCTGTATTTCTCCATAAAACATGTTGTGAGTATTCATTAGAACTGCGAGGCAGTTCAAATGAATAAGAACCAGATATATTTTATATAAAGAGAAAAATATCAAATTACTACCAAATTACCAACCTTATCTGTTTCCCTGTCTTCAGTGACCGGCGCGCGAATCGCGCCGGTCTCTTAATATAGCTTTGGATTTTCACATATGGGAGCGTGTTCGTATGCAAAGCTACAAATGGGATATATGGAGTGCAAAGTTACAAATGCGATAAAAATATCTATCCTACTCATATTATATTTAATTTTCTCAACATAGGCATAATAATCACCTTTCATCAGGTTAATATGCCTGTGCAATGAAGATTCCATCAAAACCCAGTTTTATAAAGTAAAACTCGCTTAATTAGTTGCATTTATCACTGCTTTTATTTCATAATTTTTTTTGTGTGTTTTTTTTTTTTTTTTTTTTTTTTTTTTATTTATTAAATTTTCATATCTCAACAGTCACGTAACAGAAAGCATTCATATTTGGAGCATGTGTACATATGAGGGTCTTCTGCGATTCTATAAGAATGGACCCTGAGTTCGAGCCTCGGAATGGGGCTAGAGATCAATATCTAGGACACTTCTGTAAAGTGCTCTTATGCTGCGGTTAAGTTTTTGAATGCTTATATCTCGATAGTCAGTCGTCAAAAAAAACGCTCATATTTAGAACATGTGTATGTACATGCCATCTTCATTCAGGTGCATGGTCACCTATGTTTTATAAATAAACTAAAAGGGTTCTTCAGGTGCAATGTCCACCTTCGTTGTTGCCATGATAATTTTACATAGTGCTTATGTCCAGTCGTATTCACATTTGCATAGCTGTTTTCATTGACCGGTCAGTTTTTCTATCATTTTGAGTTTGACACGTTGCAAGCATTAATTGCAAGAATCATACATTGAACATATATACTACATTTCAAACAACATGAATCATCTCCAGAGTTAAAACAGAAAAAATACAGTACCGTCCCCGTGTGTTCTTTATTTTGCACGCTCATGTGGTTTGCACGCTCAAGTGCTTTTTTAGTGATTTTTTTTTTTTTTCACGAGAAATTTCTCGGCATATTATATACCTGATAAAAATGCAGTACAGCCCATACAGGTCTTTTCTTTTGCACGCTCGCGCTTTTTAGTGTTTCCATTTGAAATGGTTTGGCTTTATATACTTGTCAGATTAATGTCCAATTTATTCTCATTTCATTCAAACAATTAATAAACCTTAATAAAGCATATATTAAAGAATCACATTGTCATTCTTTTTTACCTGTTGCATTGAACATTTATTAAACTTTAGTATACCCTTGTCCCATATCTCTAAGTAAACATTAACAAAATTTGCGCCGGTACTTAGACGTTTACGTCTAAATATTTCGTCTTGTCATAACTTAAGCTGCTACTTAATATAATTAGCCCTTATCAGGCCGACTACCTGCTGTGAGACATTAGAGTGTTATGCAATCCAAGTTGCGTCTTTAAAGACACATATTCTCTGCCTCTTGATCGGGGTGGTCCATCATGATTGCACACAATATACAGCCCTGATAGTGGTGGCTCATATCAAAGACTGGTCTTATCTAAGTGATTATAAGGATTATCACTGTCTGAAGTCTGTTTAGGTGGGGCTAAAAAGAGGGAAAATGAATATAATCTAATAAACTGTTCATTGTTTTACCTAAACAATATGAATATTTTGATTTAATTATAAATTTTATTCATTAATTTTTTATAAGAAATATCTAAATTCAATTATGCATTTATATTCTTATTGAATTATAAAATGAATAGATGAATTCTTAGTTTTCAGAGTTGTCAAAAAAAATAAAAAATAAATAAATAAATAAATAAAATAAGACAGAATTGTTTATATGTTTCTTTATTTACTTTTAGTTATGTATTAGGTAAAAGCTGAACACTTCAAAAGATCAAAACTGTTATCAGAGTTGTCATAAAACAAAACTTTAGTTATGTATTAGGTAAAAGATGAACACTTCAAAAGATCAAAAATTGTTATCAGAGTTGTCATAAAACAAAACATTTTGTGCTTAATTTGAAGCTATAAATGTTTTGTTTTCTAAGTCTATGTTCTTCATTAATGATTAAACAATAAAGAAATGCTCGACATTGTTTTATTACCCAATCTATTATCACAAATTTTAAATTAAGAATAAAATAATATGTACATCTCAGATATCTAATATAAATTTCATCACTTTTAGCTCACCTGAGCCAAAGGCTCAACGTGAGCTTTTGTGACCGGTCTTCGTCCGTCGTCCGTCGTGTGTCGTCCGTCGTCCGTCTATCAACAATTTACTTAAAAGACATCTCGTCCTAAACTGGTGAATGGATTTTGAAATAATTTTACAAGAATGTTTCTTGGGTGACCCTCTACCAAAATTGCCTAAATGGTTCCGCTCCGCTAAACAAAATGGCCACCAGCGCTAAAAAAAAAAAAAAAAACCTTAAAACGACATCTCCTCCTAAGCCGGTGAATGGATTTTAAAATAGTTTTATAGGAATGTTCCTTAGATGACTCCCTACCAATATTGCCTAAACGGTTCCGCTCCGCTTAACAAAATGGCCGCCAGAGCTAAAAATAGAAAAACCTTTAAACGATCTCCCAAGCCAATAGCCCGATATCAAAATAATTTCACAGAAATGTTCCTCTCATGCCCCTTTATTAAAATTGCCTAAATGGTTTCGCTCCGCTAAACAAAATGGCCGCCAAAGCTAAAAATAGAAAAACTTTTAAACGACATCTCCTCCCAGGCCAATGGCCCGATTTCAAAATAATTTCACACAAATGTTTCTCTCATGCCCATTTACCAAAATTGCTAAAATGGTTCCGCTCCGATGAAGAAAATGGCCGCCAGAGCTAAAAATAAAAAAAAATCCTTTTAAACGTCATCTTCTTCTAGGCCAAGGGCCCGATTTCAAAATAATTTCACAGAAATGTTCCACTAATACTCCTTTACCAAAATTGCTAAAATGGTTCCACTCTGCTAAACAAAATGGCTTCAGAGCTAAAAATAGAAAAAAAAAACAACTTTTAAACGACATCTCCTCTTAGGCCTATGACCGGATTTCAAAATAATTTCACAGAAATGTTCCTCATATGACCCCTTACTAGAATTGCTAAAATGGTTCCGTTTGGCTGAACAAAATGGCCACCAGAACTAAAAAAAAAAAAAAGAAAAAGGGCGTAGACTGTCATGCGACTATCAACAATCTACTTAAGACATCTCCACCTAAACGGGTTAATGGATTTTAAAATAATTTTACAGGAATGTTCCTTGAGTGACCCTCTACCAAAATTGCTAAAATGGTTCCGCTTGGCTGAACAAAATGACCCCCAGAGCTAAAAAGAAAAAAAACTTTTAAAGGACATCTCCTCCCAGGCTAATAGCCCGATTTCAAAATAATTTCATAGAAATGTTCCTCTATTGCCCCTTACCTAAAATTGCTATAATGGTTCTGCTCCGCTGGACAAAATGGCCGCCAGAGCTAATAATAGAAAAACTTTTAAACAACGTCTCCTCTTAGGCCTATGACCGGATTTCAAAATAATTTCACAGAAATGTTCCTCTTATGTCCCTTGACCAAAATTGCTAAAATGGTTCCCTTTTGCTTAACAAAATGGCCACCAGAGCTAAAAATAGAAAAAGGGCATAGACTGTCATGCGTCTGTCAACAATATACTTAAAAGACATCTCCTCCTAAACTGGTCTATGGATTTTGAAATAATTTTACAGGAATGTTTCTTGAGTGACCCTCTACCAAAATTGCTAAAATGGTGCCATTCCGCTAAACAAAATGGCATCCAGAGCAAAAAAAAAATAATCTTTAAACAACATCTCCCCCTAGGCCACGGGCTCGATTTCAAAATAATTTCACAGAAATGTTCCTCTAATACCCCTTTTCCAAAATGCTAAAATGGTTCTGCTCTGCTGAACAAAATGGCCACTAGAGCTAAAAATAGAAAAGCCTTTAAACAACATCTCCTCCTAGCCTTATGACCAGATTTCAAAATAATTTCGCAGAAATGTTCCTCTGATTAAGTCATATTCTCCTTTAGTGCTGTGATACTCAGGTGAGCATTATAGGGCCATCATGGCCCTCTTGTTTAGTGAAATTTCATATTTGAAAATGGTTTTGAATAAATTAAGTTTCACTGGATAATGAAAACAAGTTTTTTTCCTAGAAGTTCTTGCACAGTTATGATGGACTGTGTTAAAAAAATAAATACATAAATAAAAAACAAAAACGAATAAATAGATCAATAAAAAAAAAAAAAAAAAAAAAAAACACCTATCTAAGTGATTTTAAATAAATTAAGTTACTCTTATTTATCAAACTTTTTAATCTTCAAATTCTATACTTAATCAAAATGGTTTCAAATGGATCAATGAATAAAAACTTTTTTTTAAACTTCTACCCATTTATCGTCTGCTAAAAGCTGATTTCCGCATATGTGGCCCATACCGGTTTGAGAGCCATAGGTCATCACAGATGTATGATCTGTTATCTGCATGTTTCACTAATTGAGTCATTAGGATGTTACGCAATGGAATATGTGTCTTTTACGTTATTCTAAAAGTCTTTTGACGCTTAGCATGCTGGGTAAAATTGCAACAGATGACATTTTGAGATTAAATTTCTTATTTTCCCAGAAAATAGGGTTTGACATGCAAATTGTCCGCGCAGTCTAATTAGAGTCTTCGCTGTGCGCTCTATGGATAGCAAGGACCCATAGCTTCTTCACGTGGCCAGTGAAGAATCTGATCAGACGGTGCGGATGCACAGGTTGATCTGAGTCTTCTCTGGGCGCACGTGTAAGTTGTTGGAAATGTTGTGCCCCGGCTCAGTTATTATACAAGAGGACCATGGTGGTCCTATATCGCTCGTCTGAGCAAACAGATTTGCATACTTATTATTGAAGTTTCACCCAAGTTCTTTTGTATAAGTTTTATGTTCATGATTGTCATGAGCGCAGTCAGTTTACCTAACCACACTTTTCCTGCACATGCATGATTGTCCTGTAGATCTTTTTAATGTTATTGTTTTCATCCGGGCTACTGACCATGAGATTACAATGTTATGCCATGTGACAAAAACAAAAAGACAACTTTTACTTGGATAATAAATTTTTTTTGGTTAATATTCAATCGAAAATTTTATCTAGTAATTTAAAATTTAAAAATTGCTTTAAGAAGCAATTTGACTGCTTTTCCTAAAATAAATACAACTGTTTCAATTATATTTTTAATATCAACAGGAGCGTTTGCAACCGTAATAGTGACTTTATGGTGACCACATTACGAGAACACGCCTATTCAAATATAACTAAAATTTCACCTCCAAAAAATGAAAATTTTCAGACAAAAAAACTGATATTTTTCTTATTTCTGCATAAAACATAGATTGTGGGTACTCGTTAGAACGAGGCGGTTCTAACGAGTACCCACAATCTATGCTTTATGCAGAAATAAGAAAAATAATGTGTACCCCTGTAAACCCCAGTTTTACTATATAAAAGTGGGGTTTCAGGGGGTCAAAATTATATAGGCATGTTTTCGTGATGATTTTAACGCATAGTTTTAGCTAGTTGATAGATACAATGTGTTAATATTTGTGTTTGTGACATTTAAATGATCATTCGACGGGAACCCCTTATGAAAATAAACTTTTGACGAAAGAACCCTGCTTTATTTTTCTAAAAGAAAACATTGGCCATTTCAATGTCCGATAAACGTAAACAACAATATTCTGCCATCCAAACCAGAACGAGGTTCGCCATTAAAGCCCGAGATGTTCCGAATGATTTGACTGTGTGACGTAGTGTTTAAACTGGTCTATGCGTACAATGGAGTAGCAATGCCGTATATGGCAAGCAGTGCCTCATTTATTTTAATCTGATCTTCCAAATTTTTATAAATGTATATGGTAAATAAGCCCCGCCCAATGTGGGTGTAGGGGCATGTTTTTTGACGCATCATAATGGCTCGAACAATCTTGGTAGAGGGTCAACAAAGAAACAGTTCCACAAAATTATATTGAAATCGGTCCTATGGTTTCTGACAAGAATACTTTTAAAGTTTTCTGTATGGATATATAGGGAAAATAAGCCCCGCCCCTGGCGGCCATGTTTTTTGACGAATCATGATGGCTTAAACAATCTTAGTAGAGGGTCAATAAAGGAATATTTCTGCCATATTATATTGAAATGGGTCCAGTGGTTTCTGACAAAAAATTTTGCAGCATCTCTTTTATGACAATCTTCATTTTTTGTTATTATTGCATCTTGGAATTCAATAAAACCTAACCTTTTCGGGAATTGAAAGTGGATTATTTTGAAACTTACCTGAATACAATATTGGGACAGTGCAAAGAGATGACTAAGTTTTGGTAACCTTAACCTTAAAATTTTGAAACTTTCCTGAATAAAACATTGGGATAGTGCAAAGAGATGACTAAGTCTTGGTGACCTTGACCTTATTTTCAAGGTCACATGGGCTGCAGGATTGTCAAAAGAGCAGGTGCCTATTAGACTTTTTTTATGCTACTAACAAAACGTTACATTTTCCCCTAATATATTGCTTATAATATCTTTCTAGCTCTACTGAGCATGAAGTGCTCATGGTGAGCTATTGTGATCGGTCAATGTCCATTGTGCGTTGTGCGTCGTCCGTCGTGCATCGTGCTGCATCAACAATTTGCCATCAATGACGATTCCTCCTATGCCCCTGAGCCAATTTCAGTCAAACTAAAGAAGAATATTGCTTGGATTACTCTCTACCAAAATAGATAAAAAATATTCCACATCAATGAACATAATGGCCGCATGAGCTAAAAATAGAAAAATCATCTTTAAATGACAACTCCTCCTACACCACTGAGTCAGTTTCAATCGAACTTTACAGGAATGTTGCCTAGGTGACTCATTACTAAAGTAGCTAAGTTGGTTTCGCTCCAATGAACAAGATTGCTGCCAGAGCTAAAACAGAAAAATCTTTAAATGACTCCTCCTATATCATTGAGCCAATTTCAATCAAACTTCACAGGCATGTTGCTTATGTGTCTCTCTATCAAAATAGTTTAATGATTTTGCTCCAATGAACAAAACGGCTGCCAGAGTTACAAATAGACAAACTCTTCAAATGACAATTGCTCCTATATTATTGGGCAAATTAAATCAAACTTCACAAGAATGTTGCCAAGATGTCTCTATACTAAATAGCTAAAACGGTTTCACTCCAATGAACAAAAAATGGCCACCCGAGCTAAAAACAAGAAAAAAAATAATCTTAATATTACAACTTCGTCTAAACATTTTGGCCAATTTCGAGCAAATTTCACAAGAATATTGCTAACTCAAACTGCATATGAATGTTACTATGTGACTCTCTACCAAAATAGCTAAAATGGTTCCGCTCCAATGAATAAGATGGCCACCAGAGTTGAAAATAGAAAAAAAAATCTTTAAATTACAACTCCTCCTAAACCCTTTGGCCAATTTAGATCAAACAGCATAAGAATGTGTGTTTTGATGATGTTTTAATACAGTTTTAATAAGAGTCATGTGGAGCCTCCTAACATTATATTCATATAAGTTTTAAAAGAATTCAGCAATTGGTTCAAGAGATAGGCTGGGATTTTGTAAATATCAAGATGCAGAAGTAACATAAATCAGAGATTTTCATGGAAGAATTGCTGCAGGCTTAATATTTTACTTGAAAGGAAAAATGTGAAACAGGATACTAACTGAGGGATTAGTCCAACAAATGGAAGTTAAAGAGACACAGTTTATAGACTTTAGCTTCATACTTTTTCTATGATACTTTAGGTTAATACTGAATTACCCCACCCACTTTTATGATTATGTTACTCCAGATCTGTAAACTTACGTTGTAAAACCAAGATGCTTCTAGTAAACGAGAGGGCAAATATAGCCCTAAATCACTCACCTGAGTTTCATGGTCTTGACTCCACATGACCCTTATTAAAATGCATCAAGATATCATAAAAACAAACACTCTTATGGTGTTTGATTGAAATTGGCCCAAGGGTGTAGCAGGAGTTGCCATTTAAAAATTTTATAGTTTGCGCTCTGCGGCCATCTTATTTATTGGAGCAGATCAATTTTGTCTATTTTGAGTCACCTAGGCAACATTCTTGTGAAGTTCGATTAGAACTGGCCAAAGGGTTTAGGAGGAGTTGTCATTTAAAGTTTTTTCTTTTCTATTTTTAGCTCTAGTGGCCATCGTGTTCATTAGAGTAAAACAATTTTAGCTATTTTGGTGGAGAGACACACAAACAACATGCCTGTCAAGTATGATTATTGAATTTCAAGATGCAAAATTAACAAAAATTGAAGATTTTCATAAAAGAGATGCTGCAGATGTAATATTTTGTCTTAAAAGGGAGGTTAGTGCAAAAGGATATTACCTAAGGCATTTGTCTAACAAATAGAAGAAGGTATAACTGGTGTGATGTATTTTAAAAGAGAAACAGTGTTTAAAATATGGTACCTCAGGTTCATACTGAATTATCCCACCCACTTTCATGATCATGTTACTCCAAAACTAAGGCTTACATTGCCAAATCAATACTGTTTTAGTAAATGGGACCCTATAGGTAATATATCAGCAAAATAAAAAAATAAAGACTTTTGTTACGTGGTAGAAAAAGGGTCATATGCCCCCCCTCCCCTGCGCACACACACACACACAACACACACACACACACATACACACACACACACACCACCACCACCACCACCACCACCACCACCACCACCACCACTGCCCTTTGATCCAGTTAGAATAGTTTGAATCTTTCTGTCATATCGCGACGGTGTCTGGAATGCCAGCTCAATGCTTACTTTTAGAGTGCTGTCTCACTGCAATATCACTCCCCAGACACTAGACGTGTCGATTCCACCCAGTCATATATACTGACACTGGGCTGACTTGTAGCTCTACGTTCTTAATGCGGAGCACCAAGCGAAATAGCAGCTAGTACAAGTTTTAAAAGTCTTTGGTATTACTCAGCCGGGGATCGAACCAACAACCTCCCGGTCACAAAGTGGATGCTCAACTAAGCCACTTGCTGTTTTTTGTATGGACAAGTGTATACCAGCTGGGAGGGTGGGGCATAGTGTTTTACAAACACTTTTCTACCTTGAATTAAATAGTTTCATGGCCCATGGTTTGCATTATAAAAAAAGTGAACATCTGATGACAAGTAAAGACATAAATAAACTTGATCTGTGAACTTTCATCAAAATCAATCATTTCTTTCTCAAAATATTAAGCAGAAATCATTTATGATGGATAAGCAGGGGCAGTAACTCCATTGAAAGGTGACGAAATTATGCCATGTAACAATACCGAAGCAAGATATTGTCCGTCTTTGTTGCTAAGCAAGGACAGAACTCTGTCAAAAGTAGGGCTGGGATGAAAACCGGCTATCCGAGATATCGGGTCGGGTAGACCAATTGCTCGGATATAAACTTATTACCCATTACCCGAATGCCAGAACTTTATAGAACCTATAAATATTAAAGAATTTCAAGGAAATTGAACAGAGTTAAATTGACTAGCTTGTGGAAATTGCCACCATATTTTGCCAAACCACTTTTGTACATTATAACAGGAACATTTCTTACCTTTGCATACATGTGCTTATAACAGACATTCTGATGCTAAGTATCAACTTTTATTGCCGTTCAAATGTATGTTTTCTAACCGCGGATAATTTTAATTCATGGCTACGGTACTTAGGTACCCGCGAGTAATTAGGACTCGGGTACGCGGGTACGAAATTTCTACCCGTCCCAGCCCTAATCAAAAGCTAATGGAGTTTGCCCATTAACAATCCCAAACCACTCATCCTTAATGTAAACTATGCAAAATTTGAATAAATAAATAAATTCATCAAAATCTAATCAATTTAGAGAACGGAAATTGAGCACTCATGGACTGGATGGACGGGCAGACAGACAGGAAGGGGAAAAGTGTTTTCATGATAAATCTTTCCGAAAGTTAAAATTTTGAACTTGGGGCACACGGATCTCTAGTCCGACGTGCTACCGGCTGCACTCATGTGTAGATCCTACTCACAGAATATAGGTTAAGAGGCCCGCCCAGGGGCGTATCTGTTCCCTTGTTCCCCTGAAAAAAAATGAGCATTTTCCCTTGTTCCCCAAAATCAGAATCTTGATTTTCAATGTTCTCTGTTCCCTAAAATTGCCTAAATGTTTCCACGTTCCCTTCATGTTTAGACATTTATTCCCTTATGTCTCTGAATTAAATGGCCTTGTTCCACTGTTCCCCATAACCCCTGGGAGGGCCTCGGTTATGATATTTCAAAAATCTAAGAGCACCATCCAAATCACAAAATTCAAGTGTGTTTAATATTGCAAGAAGAATAACTGCAAGAAAACTACAGAAAAACTGCTAATAATTTAGGCTTAGACACAACCAACCGACTATTTCACTTGTTAAATACCATTACAGAAAATGAATGCGCTTCTATATTATTGTTACAGAAGAAGCAACTCTAATCGCCAATGCCGCTGCCGGAGATAAAAAGCTAAAACTGTATGAAAGGCCAACACTCTACCAGGTCTGGTGTTTTAAACCCTTTCAACATTATTTCAGTGACATCGAGACAATGGAAGGATGATATTGAAAAGCTATGTGCAATGAAGCGCCCTATAGTCAAGAGCTGATTCCGGATTCAAAACCGGGACCCTGTGATTTGTGAGCAGACTGCATGCCTAGTTGTCAACCCAATCATTATTGATGCTATGCTTCACTCTTTAACTGCACGACAGCGGTTCGGGCCTGAGACTCAATGACGACCTCTTCGTAAAACTTTAACCAGTGGGTTGGAGCTTGACGATATGTCTTTGGCTTGGCCCGCCGTGGTTCAACTATTGGTTTTCATTTACCCTGGCATACAGTAGGATTGCCATAAGTACTCGTCTTTGTTTATTATAGTGATGAATTTGATTTTTATGTTTTCGATTTGATACATTCACTGAGAACCTTTATGCGAACCGAATTTTTATGTATTTCTGTATTATGAGTAGCATCGGGACCCAGGGTGAAGTTGGCTAGCTGTGAAAGTGCTTTAAACCCCCCGGTGGTTTACTCTACTGACAGTTCTAAGGTGGCGGTCCCGGTATTTGTCTTACTCTTTGTTGCTTTGTGGTTTATTCTACGAAGCGATCTGTTTTACGTCTTATCTTGTGTTATTTTGTTCTTGTGTTTTTCAGTCCTTTTAGCATGGCGATCACCTCGCTTGGGGAAGAGAGAGCTGATCTTAGTGCTTTTCATACGTTTGTTCGATTTGCGCTTGTTTGGTTTTGTCTGTTTCCTCTTCCTCTTGGTGTCTGGGAAGGGCTGCGGTTTGTGATTGTGGCACTCCCTGGACTTTTCTCTTACTTTTTTGTACTGCAAGGCAGTACAATTTTGTCATATACATTGAACTACTACATAAGGCCAAACAAAAACATGTGTGTTTAGGGTAATCGTATCCTACCTAATTATCCTGGCGAAACCTAGCATTTTTTTTTCATTTTTTCTAAAAAAGGTCTGCTAAATATTCGGACAAGAAGGTCTGAGCAAACATTGTACACTGTTTGCCATTCTGTCAGTACTTTTAGACACATCTAAAGATAGTCAAACAGATTTGGTAAAATTTTATGTTGAAAGTCAAAATATATTTGGTAATTATGATATAACTCTAAATAAAAATGTAAACAAAAAGAATTCCTACCTATCCTACTTATTTTTGTTTCTAACATGTTGCCCTTAAAACACATTTTTTTTTATTTGGCCTTATCACCTTGTCAGTTCACAATAATGCAGATCTAACTGAATTTGATTTCACACTACACTTGACTTCTGAATCTACTGCTTGAATTGCTATATAA